>JBBPJX010000322.1:0-18536 GCA_038088955.1 Neotropicomus parvogracilis
GATGAAAGTCGAGTTGGAATTTCTCATAAATTGCAATCCCGCCAACTGGCGCGAGCACCATCCAGTCAGCGTCGAGGAAGAGGTCCCTCTATCACACAATGTCATAGTGCATCTAAGACATAAAAGAAAAAAAAATACCTTGCAAAGTGGGTGGTTAGAAAGTTCCTCGTATTTTGCGACGATCTCTGTCCAGACAGCATTCGGAGATCCATCGAAAGCTTGCAGATCACCAACTGTTAAACGGTTGACGGTGGAACTATCTTGTTTGCTCAGCCACGAGAAGTCTATGTTGCGCATGGCAAGTTTCGCGAGCAAGTCCCGATCATCGTCTAACATTCGCCAAGAAATTTCTGACGAGGAGGCCTGTAGAAGAAGTGCAGATTTATGATCTGAAAGACCATCAGTCT
Organism: Neotropicomus parvogracilis; assembly: GCA_038088955.1. NCBI lineage: Eukaryota > Fungi > Basidiomycota > Agaricomycetes > Boletales > Boletaceae > Neotropicomus > Neotropicomus parvogracilis. The sequence goes on from JBBPJX010000322.1 coordinate 408, forward strand.
TGCTCTGGACCATTCGGATCGCGTCAAATATCAAGTTGAGCTCTTCCACCAGTAGGAAGATATGAGCTTTGAGTTGAAAGATTCGCAGCGTCATCTGGGGACGGTTATCTCGTATTTGACGAATGATATCGTTGTGCATCTCGAGCACGCTCCTGAGGCGGCTCTGTAGATCGGAAACAACGCTGGCAGCAGAGCTCAGGTCTGTGAAATCATATGCAAAAAGCAGGGTTTCCAGCTTTTCCAACCGTGCCTTATGCGCGACATCCGAAAACAAGACCAGATGCGTGATGATATTGGAGATAGATTGGAAATGGCGGTCGTTAGCTGAGACCGTGAAGCGGGGAACATGGATTTGGACCAGGTCCTATTTCCAACACATTAGAGATATATACCAGTATCAAGTTAAATACTCAACAGTGTCGTTCTGCAGATGTGCCTGCCTTCCTTTGTGTCTATGTTCCGACTTTGAATTAGCGGCAAAGGCGACATTGTTGCGGAGCCTGAGTCGATTAAACCGGTCATATTGGCAGTTAGCGTTGGTTTGAGGAACGATACGATCGAAAGAATGGCTCTCGCAACGGTAATCGAGTAACACTTCCAGAGGAACCGAGCCTCCGTCATATGGATCAGAGTCTGTTGGGCAGAAGGTCTGAAGACCATCCAACGACATGTAGTTTCTTTTTGGAGGTTGAGAATCAACTAGGTTACCGTGGCGCAAAAATTTCGTACCTGTGCATTAGATGACCGCTGATAGGGTCTTCCAAATTGGAGGCATCCATTATTTTGAACACTTGCAACTTTGCCTGTACTGCTGCGAGGACCACGACTGACTCTGCTTCAATGTTGGGTGAGGTAACAGCGCTCCTCAATATGATTTGTGGCTTTAACAAAAGGCAGAAGTGCCTCTTCCGAAGAACAACACCATCGTCCCATCCGTCTAAAGGCTCGACATCGGCTGGATCAGAGGCAACATCCGTTTGAATGTCCAATGATGTACTACCGCGTCCTCCGGCAAGCATTTTACGCAAGGCCGCGGCGGCAGTTTGTGCGGCACCGGTGGAAGATCTGGATTTTTCGGTGCTATTGAGACCAGCTACTCGAGGAACCACGGTTTCGGCTTGGTCTCGGATAAATTTAACGGCACTATTTTGGTTATGGTTGGAACAGATAAAATACATGGCTACAGTCACTTACCGGGTCGCCATATGGTACTCGTACCCGCGACGGGCTTTCGAGCAGTTGTAGTACCGTATCAGGACCTATAGAAGTTGTAAGGACTCATACCCTAAAGAAGGACAAAACTTACATCGCGGACATCATTGCACATGAAGAGGTTGGGAGAGTGCACTTGATAGACATTCTCAAAATCGGCCCACTCGGTAGCGGAGACCATTTCAGCTGGCATGTAATAACTTTCGACGTTGCTCTTCCGTGCACCCTCCGGATATTGGTCCACTGCTCCTAGGTGGTTGATATAGTCTCGAAGGAGACCAACCATCTTATCCAGGGGGTACCGCCTCTAAAACACGGATCAGCTACCCTCTTTACACTTTCCACGGAGAATGCGCACTTGTACACGCTGAGCCAATTTTACTTCCTCTTCGGCCATGTGTTGCAATGTTACAATCCGCTGCTCTGCCAGGAAAATCTCTACTTGTGGGACGGCTAGAGAGAAATGAAGTCAAAAATCAAAAATAAAGGTTTGATGCAAAGATTCTTACAGGGTTCGCTCCCAAGCAAACATGTATGCGTATCTTCATCACCAAATTTACTATTATCTACTTGGATGTCGGTAACATGCGAGTTCTTCTTGAGGTATGTCAACTTAGGACAGGAAAGTACCGGAAAAAGCTGCATTTCTGGAAGTGTCTGGGCAGGCGACCAATCCGTTTCAACAAAGTCATCGCTATTAAGCCAAGAAGGAGGAATTTCCGAGTTTGGGGAACCTTGAGTTTTATGGATGTTATCAGAGTTGGCGGAAAGAAGCACGGATTGCTTAAGAGGTTCCAAAAAAACGGCCATCAAAGCGCGAAGGTCCACGTCCTTGAGGACGACCTCAGCTGCGTAGAATGGTTTGTGCCGTACGACCTGAATGCTGTTGGCGACTTTGCCCGGCACGATCGTTTCCTGATCCCTTTGGTGCATGTCGGCTTGGAAGTGGCTGACTTTTGCCTTCAGGCCCACGATGGTTGTGGTCCCATCCTCCCATGACTCTCTGCTGTCGTCGATGTACGCGTGTGTTATAAATAGCTCTGGTACTGAAATTCGATATTTGACAGTTGCCAGGTGGCGTGAAAACTTGGGTGAAAATGACTTCCGATGGTACAGGGAACCTTGTCTGATTGGTAAGGATAAGCCGTTGTCGAATAATCCCCACCATGACCAAAAGCTAGCGAATGCCTTCGGGGTGAGGTGAAAGCTACTAGATTGGGGATTAGATTGGGTCGATCCTTGATCAATGCCCGAAGTTATTGAAATCGAAAGGTGGATGAAGTTTGACCGGAAGCCGTGGTAAGAATCGTGATCGGCCTGCATTCGTTTGATCCCGTTGCTAGGAATTATAGCAGGAAACCCACCTGCGGCGCTGAAGCATTTCTTTTCACCAGTTGCACAGTGTGATGCGGGCGAAAATGGAAAGACCGACAACCACGATCGAAAAGAGAGCCTGTGCACCTGCTACATTCTTGTTGACTGCACGTGCGTTCAAACATCGCCCCTACGCCGAAGCGAATGCCAGAGGTCAAGTTAGCGCACATCTTAACCCAGTCATTTCTTGCCACCATGTGGCCCTGCGCGTAAATATCCCCAGAGCCAGTCACCGACTCAAATCTGATAAAGGTGTAGCTTGTATTGGGTATACGTCAGGGCCGACTTACTTGGGTATCACTATGGACATAGAGTCGCTGGTCACTTGCACAAGCTCACGGTCCTCGTTTCGGGAGCCGATCCTGATCTGTGGTCCACCTTGCCAACAAAGAGCAAAGCCGGCACCGCTGTTATCCAAGATATACGGATCGCGGTTGCCTAATAAAACATAAGTATTTGCGAGCGACCATTTCACTGTTCTTGCCTTTGATGTATAGACGGACTTCCTCTCTGAAGGAAATGTCGACCGTCCAATGGAAAATCAATCTTAACTGGGGAATTCGGTAAAGTCAGATCATACTATGACAAGAAAATTTTTCACCTTGTCCCAGAAACCTATATGTGGAGATGGATCCTGGGTCTCCGGAGTCAAGCTCTCTAGAGCCCTAACGACATCTTGGATGGCTGGACCGTAGCTAACACCCCAAGCAAACGCAGTTGCTTGATCCGTCAGAACTGTTATGAGTGGCCGAGCATATGTCTTCACCGGCATGAGCGTCTTTGGGACGCGAAGCACAAGAGGGTGAATATGTGAAAAACCATCTTCAAGACCATCGATGAGACAAGGGAGCCAGTCAACCGATTGAGGAGGACCCATTTCTTCGGCGATGACCAGGTCAGAATCAAAAACAACCGAAGGAGATCGCCGATCACTAGACTGAGGAGGAATATAAAAAAGTGGTAGAGGATAGTCACGGAGTGAAACCTGAAGAGCCGTGAGGGTGATATTGAGGTGCATGGGAATAAGTAAAGAATAACACGTCTCGTGGGGAAGTCCGCTCCCTTGGTCGTGCAGAAAGTTAGCCAGTCGTCCGGAAGGAAAGGTGGGCTGTTGGAGGTGTAGATGGAAACCCGATAGAACAATACGAAGTAGTGGAGGAATGCGTAACAGTTTCGCTGGCTTGACCAAATCCGGAGCTTTCGTGGGACGCTTTGACGGTACTGCACCATGGAGTTCACGATAGATAAACTCTTCCTGAGCCACCCGTTCTTGAACGTGCTGACGGTGCCTGGTTATCCAGTCTAGACTGTGTGCAAGATTTAAACGTTGACGAGCATCTTGGATGGAGACCGAATGATCTCTGCCAAACTGATAGTCTGTGTTCATGACTGAGGTTTCCGTAGTTGCTGGATTCCTTGACGTGACTGCCATCGCCTTCACATCGAAAGCTTCCTCCCGGTGAAGTCTGGCTTTTGCTGCAGCAAGGCCAGCCCTGAAATTAAATCCCAGCCGGCTCTCAAAGGGGTCATCTGCAACCTCGAAGCAAAACAACCGACAGCTGAAGGTGAGGTCGGGAACGAATTTCGCAGACTCTGCTGCTGGAGTAGGAATAGGAGAGAATTTAGCGCTTTGGACGACGTGGATGAGATGCCTAATCGCCTTGATGGCGGTTGTCACGGTGAGCTGAAGCTCAGCGAAAACATAGCCGAAGGGGATGCGTATGCGTATGCTATCGCCGTCGACCAGAATGGGTCCTTTCAACGACGAGGCAAGCGATAAACTGCATCTGTGTAAACGGCCCAGTTCCTCCCAAGTTCCTCCAGGTTCAGCCGAACCTCGTTGATTGACTGGGACCCATACGAGCAACGAATCGATAGAATAACGAGTATCATGGGAATTGCGCGTTACATCGAGATAGTTGACCCGCGTGACCACAGTTTCGTCCATGAACCGTATACGCATCCGAATAGCTTTGATTATGCCATGGACATTCAGCACGCGTAACGACATGGAATGCGGTGAAATTTCTGGGACCCTAGACGACATCGCGCATTGCTGGAGGGTTTGAATTGTTCGCAATGCAAGGAGAGTCGAATAAATCAGACCAAGTTCAAGATGTGTCAAAGCATCATCCACGTTAAAAGAAACATCATATGTAGCTTCCGCGGAATCCATAGAGGCCCTTGAAGTAAAATTGACGTCCACGTTAACGCCTTTGATCGTGAGAAGCTGTTTAGCATCCAGGAGGGGGCTGTCTCTCTCTGTAATGTGTGGATCATCCATCGAGAATTTGTCAGCAGCCGCAGCGCGTACGGTAGTGTTCCAGAGCACAAGTTTTCCGCCAATTAAATCTGTGCCAGAAGTCTCTGAAGATCTCTCCAGGAGAGCAACATCACCGAGTCTATCAGCCGGCAAGGACAATTTTGCCCTGACTTGAGGGTATGACGGAGAAGGCGGAAGAGCGTGAATTTGCTCCTTCTTTACGGAACAATACCGCGCTGAAAAACCTGTGCTAAATGCAATTCCGCGCGTAATGTCCTTGTCTGCGTCTGGATTGACGTCAGAGCCCGTAACGAATACGACGAACCGCACGATGGAAAACAAGACGGAACAGCCCAGAGGTGATGTCGACGAGGAGAGACGGGGACTTGCCGATGAAGAAGGCCAACGGGCGGAAAGCAGCGACAGCAGTACACTCAAAATTCTTAACCTTCCAGGGTGCCATAACTCCACCATCCCAGCCTCCGTGCAGCAATGAAGTTCGACGAATATACTCCGAACGTCCAATGTAGTCCATACAAACTGATCGTCATCGTCATTCGCTTCTCCGATTGCCGTTAACGTCCCATTGGCCTCCACGGCCTCCATCGAGACTAAGGTTTCACCGCCCGTGCATTCTGAGCCCCACCTAGATATACGCCGAGCAACGATGTCGGAGGAATGGCCGCGTAGTCGACAGAAAAGTGGATACAAGAAGAAGGTGAACGGGCAGGTCATGCGGAACGGAAGGTCCCCGTCACGATGCTGAGTCAAAGTTGCGCCAATACGAAAGTTGGAGGATGCGGTGAGTACCATCCCTTCGGTTTCTAACTCTACCGAGAATGGCTCCTCGACTCCGGGAACATCGGCACACACAATGCGTGCAGAAGAGCGTCCCACCTTCACGTTCACAGCAATCCGTGGAACAGGCGAGACGACAGTTGGTAAGATGGGCTTCGGTTCTCCGCGTGGCAATGTATTGGGAAAGTTGAGTGACGAAATCAGATCGAACAGCATATCATGCCGGTCCACGAATGACAGGGAAGCAAATTGGACCTCAAGGAACATAGACGGTGGATCGGCATCACAAGGCCAATATCCAGCAGATGGCATTGACGGCCAACCTGACAGCGTAGCGTCGACCAAGACGGAACCAAGGGATAAAATGGGAAGGTTGGATTGAGCCACCCCACTCGGTCTTTGAATAGAAACGCCTTGGAGCATTAGGCGAAATAAGAATGCCTGCGACATGATCGACGACTCCTTTCCCAGCCAAGCACGGTGAGTGACGTTCACTATTGCACTGCTGGGCTCCCAAGAGAAGGTCGCTGCCTTGAAGACGACATTGTAGCTGTGGCAACCAATCTTCTGTGACACTGTAACGGAATCTAAATCAAGACTGGCGGTTGCGATAAGCTCAAGAAGCTTGAACATCAACCAGTTAACACACATGCCGAGATACATGCTCATTATCTTACCTTTATATATTGTTTGCGCTTTGCCATGCCTCGAACGCGAGGGACCTCTGAAGTTACGAAAGACTTGGCAGCGTCAGTATACCAGGAATGAGGTCCACCCAAGTACTCACTGCACCAAAAGAACCCTTCAGCCATGGAGAGGAAGCTGTTCTAAGAGAAGGACGCAAAACAGAGGTGTTCCCGGTCGCAATGTTGCTGGAGTGTGATAGCCAGTGACGAATATTGTCAGCCACCACATGGATTGCTCCGACCTTGACTTGATTATGAATGCTGCATGGCTCCACGGTACCGTCTCTTGGGCTAAAGCGAGCAGAACCAGCGATAAGAAACGACTCGGGCGAGCGTAATATTGTCCTGTTGTCGGACATGCCTAAAATTTTGGGTCAGTGCCACTTGAACGTACCATCTATTCAACATACCCGTCTGTACCAAACCATCCGATGGAATAAAACAGTGGACCTGCCGGATCCCGAGATCGTACGAGACAGAGCCCATCATCCGTCCCAACGTGTCGTTCCAGGTGCGGGTCCAAGCACGTTGGAACCCATTGGAAAGACGCGACTTCCAAGCACCCATCGCGAGAGCTCGTGCGCTTAATACTTGGTTGTTTAAAGGAACGTAGTCTCCAATCGGATGAGACTGAGGGCTCTGAACGAAAGAGACATGACCCTTGAACGTAGCGTTCTGCACAACGACCTGGACAGGGGGCGAGCCAACATATGAGACAACCGCTTGGTCAATATCCACTTGGATTGTCTCCATGAGCCTTGGGATGAAACGAATGACTTGCTGAAGCACGGCGGTTACGACGAGGCGAATGACAGGCCGAACGATAGGATCGAATATGACGTACAGGCCGGAAATCACAGACCATAAGTAGAGGGCCAAAGGAGATGGAGAAAGGTCCGCAAGCGTAAGTCCGCGTCTGTGAGTTGCGCGCGACGGGAGAGGAGGTGCCGTAGGCGGTTCGATCTCCAAAGTAAGGCCTTCAATCCTGAAGGAAAGTCTCCTGGGCCCATCATCCGCGGAGGAGCGGTAGGAATATACAAAACGGTCGACTCGCCAAGTCCGGCTGCCTTTGCGAAAGTAGAGACCGCGAATGGAACGCAAACTGACGCTCCGGACCCGAATGTGGCTGGAGCAACGCATGAGGACGTACGGGGCGAGGTAAACGCGAGCAATATGTAAAAAGAGAAGCACCCCGAGAGGGCAGCAGGCAAGCAAGACCCAAGAGGACGTGCTGGTGGGCCATTTAAACAACAGCGCCAAACCAAGAGCAAGACTGGCGACGAGCAAGCGCGAGCGGAACCCGACAGACGGCATCACTGGAGGACAGTTGAAGCGCGTGGTGAACGAACCACGACCCAGAGGTGTAATGTGAGTCGGAGAAAGGAGTGGTGGTGAACGACAAGGTGCAAACACAAGGACGAGAAGGTCGAGCAGCGCATACCATGGATTTACGTAGCACGTGCATGTACATACATTCCCGTACAGTAAAAAGTCACGATCTCAAAACACCATCTGATGGGGATACTGGCCTTTTGTGAGACCAAAGGTTGCTTTCAGGTACTTTGCCAAGTTTGCCTGTTTCTGAACGGCCGCTATGACAACCTTGTCGACAACCTTCTGGTCAGCCGATTTGGCTTCAGGGAAAGGCTCTTTTGGCTTGGGCTTGCCCTCCTCGAAGAATTCGACCTCCGCAGAAGGTGCCCCTTTCACGACGGCCTTGGAAAAGTATGCGTCGTTGACCTTGGGATCGACCTACCGTACCCCGACGATCAGACCAGAGCATCGATGCACTACGACAGGACACCCACCTCAAAACCTTCCAAGTTAACCCTCGTCGAAGTAGCAATGACATACGCTTGGTTCACCCTCCGTAGGGGGACGCCATTGATCTTGTATGGACCCGTCACCAACAACAACCCACTCTCTAATTGTTTCAAGAACACCACCCTCTTCCCTCGGAAACGGCCAGCAAGCACGATGAGGACGGACCCTGGAACGATAGATTGGCGGAGTTTCGTAGGTTTGGGCGACTTGCGGCTCTTCTTCGGTTGGCGTACGTCGTCTGCAGGGTAGTAGCGTGGGGCCTTTGACGTGGGCACGAGACGGGTGCTGCCGTTCTTGTCGCCACCAACCTGAACCTCTTTGGTTGGAGGAGTTTCCGCCTCAGATTTTTTGAGACCCTTCAAACTGCGGCGAGCGACGGCCTGGGGAGGTCGAGCGGGAATGCCAGGCGCGAATTGTTTGCTACGGGCCATCTGGGAAGATGTAAAGGTCAGCAAAGGGTGATGCATCCAGGGTGCCAGCGAGACATCCAGCGCATGAGAGCCTTGCCTGGAATGAATGAACATGTCGAGGCAGACGTATCTCGCTGGCACGAACGAAGTCATACGCACTCGTCGTTGGTCTTGAGGATTTCGTTGTCGAGAACGTTGATCGTCACGATGAGGGCACAAGGCGATGGAAGGCGTGTCGGAGTTTGATGTGTGGGAACCGCATTCCAGATATATCTGGCCATACCCAAGCACCACCTGTATTAAGTTAAAAGTTCCCACAGCGTCGACATCCGGCTTGCGAAACGTGCCCCCTACAGGCCCAGGAACCATAGTACAGTCATACCTTGGATACCCACTCCACGATCATGTCTCTAAACGGAGGGTTGGAGGGTGAGAAACGTTTACTACTCCTCATACTTTTCGCCCTGAATCACTGAAAGATCCCCGCATGGTCATTTGGTTTGACATCGACAACACCCTCTATTCTGCTAGCACCAAGATATCGCATGCGATGGGCGAACGGATTCATGGTATGTTTGCTCGCAATATACACCATACTATTTGCGAATCCGCTTTTTGGGAGCATACTTTGTCTCCCTAGGCCTCGGTGAGGACGAAGCGTCGGAGCTGCACCACGAATACTATAAACAATACGGTCTCGCTCTGCGCGGGCTTACCCGACATCACGATATAGGTATCCAATCATGTGCTATCCTCGACTCTGGATGATAGACTTCCCGCCCTTCAGACCCCCTTGATTTTGATCAGAAATGTGATGGCACTCTCCCCTTGGAGGAGTATATCAAGCCGGACCCAAAATTGAGGAAACTGTTCCAAGATCTTGACAGGACAAAGGTGCGTGTTTGGGCCCTTACAAATGCATACAAGAACGTATGTCCTACAAACCAAAAGTCAGAATGAGTCCTAACAAGCGTCCTAGCACGCCAATCGGGTACTTAATGTCTTGAATATCCAAGATCAAATAGAGGGACTCGTCTACTGCGATTACGCGCAACCATTTTTCACTTGCAAGCCAGAACCAGAGTATTTCCACAACGTAAACTTTCCCCAGGTATACCTTAGTTTTGAAACTGACCAGCGTTACCGCTTCGATAGGCGATGAGAATCGCGAAGATTTCTGATACCTCGAGATGTCTATTCATAGACGACAGCAAATTAAATGTGACTGCTGCCAAAAAGCTGGGGTGGGGCCGATGCGCACACTTCCACGAAGTGGGACTAGATGTCGTGGAAGGCGGAAGGAAGAAGACTTTAGGACCCGACAGTGGCTCAGCCGCAGATGTAGAAGGAATTGCAGTGATCAATGATTTGGAAGAGCTCAGAACGATATGGCCCGATATCTTTTGCCAGCAGATAGTACAAGGATCATCGTAAGAGCTCAGATATGGCAATGTACACTCAGATGCAAACGGAGTCACCGTCTCGATCAATATAACATAACGGCCACAACTTGAGAAGCTTCGTTCACTTCCAATATCACACCGTCGTAGCCGTACAATCCTGTCCAAATGTGTGAACAAGCCCATGATAAACAGCAGCTGGTCTTGATCTTACTTGAAGTTGCGCTCGGCAATGTAATGTTATCCTCGTATTCGGTACGATCGTGCACCATCGACGGCGGAGGATCCCTCGGGCTGAGAAAGTGACTGATTGCTTCAAACTGGGGCGTTTAACATACGGAAGACAAGAAGAGGTTGGATGTCCTTACTTTGTCTGTAAGGCGCATGCTTGGAGGCGAATCTGACTAGATTGAGTGATGCCCTCGACAAGCGTGTAAGACATAACTACCATCTTCGTCGTCCTCCGGTTTTCCTTCTAATTCCCATGGACAGCGTTTATATTGTTGGAACAAAGGGGAACCTGGCTTAGAACGGTCCACACTCAGCAAACAACTATCAGAAGCGTGCGCATTGCTCACCACGTTGGAGTGTAGTATGATCTTGCGCACCGAGTGCGTTTGGCCGGATATCAAGAAGTCGATGCCATGACTAAAATAGTTATAAAAGTCTGATGACCATAACATGAGACTGTACAACAAGGGCACATGGCTTACAATCTGTGCTCTGGCTCTCATCTTCCAGCTGCGGGTTCGGCGAATGAATTGCCATTCGCTCATCGTCTTTATAATAGATTCTCGATGGTGTGCCCAAATCAATGTTGAGATCCTGCGCAGTTGTTTGCCCCAAGCGGATGTAGAGGGACGAGGTAGAGGGACCAGAAGGTCCGTAGAAGTGAAAGTTGACACCGTTGTTGACCTGTAGATGTAGAGCATATATGTGAAAGGCAAGAGCATGAAGGCACGATACGCCTTTACCTTGACAAGAGCTCGCGATATATCCCCATACATCACTGGACATAGAGTAACCTCGTCGAGAGGGTCACGCCCCGCGTCCTGTTCCTTCTGCGTTATGATGATACGCCTGACTTCCTTCGATCTATTATCTGCGATTGCATGCGACGAACTGCCCTTGAGGCCGTCTCCGATGATATCATCGTCAAAACTGAACCAGACTCCAGGATATCTCAGCTCGTCCCCTGGATATGTTGGTCCAAAGGTTCGGCTGATCTTTATCTTGACCAGCGGCTCCTCGCCACGGCAGATGACGGAGTCTTTGTACCGCAGCGCTATTGGGGGATGAGGATCCCTCGGCTTTCTCAAGCAGATGGTGTGCAGTCGCTGATGATAAGCAGAGAAAAGCAGATCAAAATATGGACGTATATGGAGTACTACTGGGGTTGTGGACGCATTCTCCAGGTCGAATTTGACTTCTACTTGGGGGAACAGATGCTGAAGCGTTCTGAGGGTGGAAAGGATTGACCAGAGAGACGAACCTAGGGGCAGTCCCAGATAAGATGAGGCTGTGGACCAGAAAACAAACCGGCCAGACCTAGTTCGAACATCCCTATGCCTGATCCTGGTCTTATGTCGAGGTCCAGAGTTGAGAACATGATCGCTGTAACTCAGACGGACTCGTCCTAATTCAGTGGGCCATGTGTCTCGAGTCAGGTGACCAATGATATTACAGCACTGCTACTGCTGGTAGAATGCCTCGCACTGGCAACGACTCGGGGACACTGGCAGCGGTCGAGTTAGTATAGACTCATGGCCGCAATGCTAGAGTGAAATGTATACTCTTCACCAGGTTTGCGAACAACAACACGTATCGACTTTTTGAGCATCCATACTACTATCGCGCATCTGAGGTGCAGGGTTGCCATCCTCCACCACAACTTGAATATGGCTGATGTGCGCCAACGAATCATAATCAAGGTTCGGCGCTGTTATACGTTCCCAAGTGCTTCAATCAGTTCTTCTAGGTCTTTCGCAAGTACAGTCACTCGCTTGGACCCGAAGCCTTACAGTTCTTGGAGGAGATCCTCGGCCGGCACGAGATTGCGGACGAAGAAACCGAGTTTTCCATCGAGACAATCGCTAGAGAGTACAATAAACAAGATGGTGAGGTATCTAACCTTCGTGTCAACCGTATTCCTGGACGTCTTGTGCAGACGCTGCCATGAAGGTATCATTGTCTATCCTCCAGAGAGTATATGAAACACTTCAAGACCAAGGATCCGGTGATGGCACTGAGACCGAGCTTCTTGACCCTGAAAGCCACCTATATGTAATTGATGCTTTTGAGATGCCAGCTTGGAACTGGTCGTACGAACGGGGAACTTTCGAAAGGTATGCTTTGCATCGAGACCCTTTCTATCATCCTAAAGCTCGAAGATCTTCAGTGCCGCCGACGATGTCTGGCACAGCAGAGTCGCGCATAACTTGCGCGCGCAATAGACTTCATATCATTAAGCAGAGTATACTACGCAACGATCATTTTTCGCCTTCCACGCTGACTCCTCACGATCGGGAGCATCTCGTGACGGTATGATCAAGACAGTGATGTCGTGCGAGATATATTCCCATGAATCTTGAGACAGTTAAAATCGACAAAGCAGCTACTGGGCAGAGCCGGGGAAAGATTCTTGCTTCTTGGCATGCTTGCGCATGACATGGAAGGGAAGCTATGCCTCGAAGATGCCGATGGGAACGTTGTACTGGACGTATCCAAATTGGTAGGAATTGCCGATGTTATCATGTCACTTGGCGTGCTTACTTTGACGAAGGACGAGCCTGGCGAGGGATTGTACACTGAAGGCTGTATCGCGCTCGTAGAAGGCGAGTACACTGAAGAAGGCGCCTTGGAAGTGATTGCTATGGGTCAGCCACCTTGCGAAGACCGCGAGACTGCTCGGTAAGCCTTTTTCTGATAAAAGAACATGGGATGGACACTTATTGTTGTAGTTCGATATATGGTCATATAGACTTTCTCGGGAAAGGTTCAACCACGCTGTTGGAAGATGTAAGTTAGATGTCGTCACCACAACCCATGGCTGATCTGCATCCGCATCCAGTTAACCTACACACGCCGCGTTCGAGGGGAGCTTTCGGATGTCTACTTCTTTTTTTTGTCCGATGTCTGGTTGGACAACCCCAAAACACTTACCGGGCTTCAAAAGATGTTCGACAACTGCATTGAAAACAGTTTTGTGCCCAAGATGATAGTCATGTGTGGTGACTTTACTAGCCGATCAATTATCCAAGGGAGTGCACAGGATATTCAGCGATACCAAGGCATGTCGGAATTCGCTTGAATGCGCATCAAGACTGAAATCGCCACCCAGAAAATTTTGATGCCCTTGGTCAACTCATTGCATCATACCCTCAGATCACTCGTACAACTCATTTTGTCTTTGTTCCCGGCCCGCTTGACCTGACAAGCAATGTAACTCTGCCACGAAAACCGATACTTTCATCTTTCACCGCTCAGCTTAGAGCCAAAATCCCCAAGGTACACTTTGCAACCAATCCATGTCGCTTGAAATTCTTTGCGCAGGAGATTGTGATTTTCCGCGAAGATATCATGGCGAGGATGTTGCGAAATACAGTGGAAGTCAAGCCGAATGTCACGGGGGAAGACCTGAGAAGATATGTATGTGATATCTTCCCGCTGGTCAGCACTGAGTAGACGTTTCGTAGCTCGTGCAAACAATCTTGGACCAAAGTCATCTAATGCCATTGACGACTCAAATCCAACCGACGTTGTGTGATTTTGATCACGCACTGCGTCTATATCCACTCCCGACAGCTGTAAGACGCACTGTTACTCTGCAGACCGCTTAGTATTGAATGGCGTTGTTCCAAAGGTCGTCCTCGCGGATAAGTACGAAAAGTACAAGTTGACCTATTCTGGTTGTCATGTATTTAACCCTGGGAGCTTCCTTTCAATGTCGTGTGCATTTTCGACGTACTGTCCAGCGGAGAGTAGCTCAGAAGAAGGTGTCATTGATATGGATGTGGAGGACTGAGAGACGTGTCATGGTGCTCGGTATTGCCTGTAGTAATCAGATTCGACGCGTCTGACCTTCGCCTTTACCTGAATTCGGTTGATGTTGGCACATCAAGCTCCCCGACTCAGCCACGTCCTTCGTGGAGCGTGCCACCGGCAACCTTGCTACTTGGGTCTCTCCTTGAACCAGTCTCGGAGGACCCTCGCCAGCTTAGACGTGGTCAAAGATGGTTTCCTCGACCTTGCGATTGCACTTCCTATCCCACCGTCATGGCCTGCATATTCTACAACAATCATCCTTTGCACAGTGCTCACCCGACTTGCATTTACCGTCCCGTTCTCGGTATGGGTAAGTTCTTTCTCATTGCACTTTTTCCAAACCTTTCATTGACGTCGTTCGTGCAGTCCAAGCGCAGACAATGGAGAGTTGAGGAACAGGTTTTGCCTCGTCTGCAGTCAGAGACGCCAGCGATTGCCAAAGGTATTCTGCAAGATATGCAAAGGCAGAAAGTCGGGGGTACGAAGGACGAACTGCAATCAATCCATCGTACCAGAATGGAGAAGGCTGTATAGTCCCCTTCCTCCGTTTTATGGACGCGAACTGAACACGTTCCGTCAGGTTGCATCCCGCCGGAAAGAACTGTTTGCAGAATACAATTGTTATCCTGTGACGACGATGGTCATACCACCCCTCACTCAGTTACCCGTTTTCGTCGGGTGCTCTTTCTTGCTTGCGCACATATCGCAGCACCCCACACCTTTTGACTCCGAGTCCTTCCTTACCCTCTCCACGCTTGTGCACCCAGACCCGACCGCGACCCTACCAATCGCACTCGGTTTCATTACATTGGCAAATGTGGAAAGTTCCAGGTGGTTCATGACAGACCAACAACGTGAACGCGAAGCCAAAGTGCAAAGGTGGAAAGAAGAGAAGATTGGAAGGGGTGAAAGGGTTATTGAACCGCAAAAGATCGTCAAGTCCGCTCTTAGATTGGTCTCTGTCGGTAGAATCCTCGTTGCAACCATGGTCCCAGGGGTAGAGTAACTGTCTTTCTGTTGTTTGTGTTCTTAGCTCATCGACTTTACAGAGCATCGTCTTGTATTGGGTAACATCTGCTACGTTTGGGCTCGTGCAGACTTGGATTTTCGACTACTGGGAGTTACGAAGGAAGAGAAGGTTGGCAGTGCGGGCTTCCCCGCCGTCTGCGTTACCATTGTCTTCGTCAGCGGTTTCCTCTCGTGCGTCCAGTCGGCGACACGAAAAGGAGAACTCTCGGTGAGTGTTCGCTCTGTTCGAGGGATCGTGACGACAAAAGTGGTTGGAGGGCACCCTCTCCCTGGGGAGCAAGTGGTGCCCGAAGAATACTTCTTGATCTAATCTGATTGCATCCATTTCGCCCAAGTGAGATTCCGGTACTGACTGGATTGCGTTTCCTCGATACAGCGGACAAATTTCACGTATCGCGGGCGGTAGCCGATGACTTTCCTCGAGTGCTCATTCTGGTTAATGCCAGCGTACGTAGTTCTTGGTAGACGGTCTTAGGTACAGCCACTAGCTTGCCAACTTGGTCATGATCA
This sequence comes from Neotropicomus parvogracilis, assembly GCA_038088955.1. NCBI lineage: Eukaryota > Fungi > Basidiomycota > Agaricomycetes > Boletales > Boletaceae > Neotropicomus > Neotropicomus parvogracilis. Next base: position 15,958 of record JBBPJX010000322.1, read on the forward strand.
ACTACATCTTGCTTGTATCACGACAAGGCTCGTTCTCTGCTCACGGAAGTAACGTCTCACATTGGAACCTCTAACCAGGAAAAGTGCGCCTTGCGAAATGGTTCACAACGATGGCACCAAAAGTCAAGGCCAAGATCGTCAAAGATGTTACCCAGCTTGTGTTGGCTCGACGCACTCGCATGTGTAACTTTCTAGAGTACAAGGGTGGGAGGCATCGAGTCTTGTCTTACTAGCATAGGGACAACGCATCTGGCTGTTTCACAGACACAAAGGTCGTCTACCGGAGATACGCGTCGTTGTTCTTCGTCTGCGGAATTGCCTCGGGCGACAACGAACTCATAACACTAGAGATCATCCACCGTTACGTGGAGGTCTTGGACAGATACTTTGGAAACGTGCGTCATCTGCCAGCATCCACGCCCGTTCGAACAGCTGACCGTGATAGGTGTGCGAGCTGGACCTGTGAGTCGGAATGCTGAACGAATCTGCGAGGCATTGGCATTTAGCGACGTTTCTTGCAGTATATTCAACTTTCAGAAGGCGTATGCTGTAGGTACTGTTTCGTGTATACCCCACACGTGGCTCACACGTCCCATAGATCCTGGATGAACTTATCATAGCTGGGGAGATGCAAGAGTCTTCGAAGAAATCTGTTTTACGCGTGGTTCGTTTAGTCTCGCAGTGCTAGCTAAGGATATCCGGTACTCATGATCCCTTGCAGGTCACACAGTCAGACGGTGTGGAGGAACAGGAAGGTGGGGACGATATCATGGGTCGTTTGGCAGCGCGCAGCGGTGAGATGCCCTTTCATTGTATCCCTTTGTGTTCGTGAACATGACTGTGTATCAAGGGCCACTAATTCGTTGAAACACCATGTTTACCATACTGACGAGGACTGACGAGTACCTCGGTAAGCGTCTACACAATGCACCCAGCCGCAGCTAATAGAGTCTAGGCGACGAGGATCAAGATGAAACTGAGTGTGAGCGAATGAATAGCAGTCACAGTGATTAACATATACAAAAATGCTATGAATCTGATCCTGTAGCTTTTTTTTTTGCTTTGTTTAAGATATACCATCGTACAAGGTCGAGGGTTGCGCGAGAGTCTTCTACCGAGGAATGACCAGTTGACCCATCTCCAGTTTGGATTGAAATCCCAAGGTGTTCCTTGGCGCTGATAGGAGGCAGTCAGCGTTCGCTGAGAGTACGAGAGCAAGGCGGCACGAACAGGTCTCTCAAAGATCGTCTATATGGTGGTCCGGCGCGATGAGGAAAGAGGATTGCAGTATCAACACATTGATGATGCACCATGCGCAACGCCTTCAGGTCGTTCTCTAGAGCATGTCCAATGATGATCGTCTCGGAGCTGATGAACGCGTCGAGTGATTGTCGTATGGAAGGAAGAGTCAAGGATGCCTTTTGAAGTTCCTCCTTGGTGATTCCTGAAAATCGGGTGTTGTAGTCTCTGAAAAGAACATGAGGGTAGGAAGGGTAGATTGAAGAGTAAGACACCAACATGATCTCTATTCCATCGTCCATGCGAATTAGTTGATCGAAAATCTCGGACCCAGCACCATCGACGACTGAGACACGGGCCACACGCATGCCACCTGTCGTGTAAATCATCTCGCAGTCCAGAGCAACGACGTCAAAGGCTGTATCGGCGGAACTGGAGCCATCAGGAGACTTTAGGAGTCGTGTGGGGGAAAAGGGATGACGAAGATGAAGTTCCACTGGGTCGGATTCATAAAAGACGTGAAATCCTCTCGAACAACCGTCCTCGGTGGTGGTCTTTGAACAACACGAGTACATGCGCAGTCTCTCGCCTTGTAGGGGGAGGTATGGAGAGGGTGAGAGAAGGTGAGAATGTGGGACGCACCGTTGATGGTTTTGCTGAAGGGTTTTCCCCAGTGATAAGTGCATTCGCCGTTGATGGGGGTGTTTGTGACCCCGTACGGCTGGCCGCAACGCTCGCACTTTACGGTCTGGCCGACCGCGTGGGGGTTTGATCCGCCGTCACCAGGCGGTATTTCGGTTATATAATGCCACTGATGCATGGCCTCTAAGGACATGGAAAGATCGGAGAGCAGGGAGCGGGTGAGACGAAGAGAATCGAGTTTGTTGCGTGCTTGGGTGCGGGCTGCGATGTCCTCGTCTGTTCCTACGGAAGGATGGGAGATGGTGGTGGGAATGGGGCGTCTCTTGAGGGCGGCAATGGAGTTTATGACTGCCTGAGAGCGGGGTGAGAGATGGGGGAGGAGGAGAGTAAATGCGTACGTTGCGATAAGAGAGCTTCGTCGAGTTGCTGTACACGTGTCGCTCCTGGCGGAGAGCGTGATCGGTAGCGAGGGTCGGATTTGCGGGGAGAAGGCTTTCATACAGGACGACAAAGTGGTCGTATAGACTCTTGAGCATGGCCTGTGGGGACGGTGAGGGGGGAAAGTGGGAAAGGGGGGCTGCGAACCTGGCGGACCGGGAGGGCGACCTGTGACTGGGCTGCATTGACTCTGAGGACGGGTGCGCCGGTCTACGGAGGATCACGAGGACTAGTACGAGGACAAGGACAAGGACAAGGAT
>JBBPJX010000323.1:0-18525 GCA_038088955.1 Neotropicomus parvogracilis
CCTGCGTGCTGGCTCTGGGATTACCTCCGGCGATCCCGAGCACAGGGGTACTTTCTACCTCTCAGCGGTGGCATCGACAGCTGCTCTACGGCGGTCATTGTGTACTCCATGTGCCGCCTGGTCGCTGCAGCTGCCACTCGAGCGAGTACGTGCATTCAACGTCTTTTCATCGTTTAAACGTGGATGTTCACGTCGTGATTGTTGATAGACAAGCAGGTCATTATTGATGCCCGGCGTGTCGTGGGCGAACCTGAGGACTCGAGCTACATGCCTTCAGACCCCAGGGAATTTTGCAGTCGTGTGTTCCACACGTCTTACATGGGAACCGAAAATTCGAGTGCCGAGACAAGGAAGAGGGCGAAAGACCTCGCAGAAGCGATCGGAAGGTTCCGTCACCTGCATATAGAACGTCATGATCTTAACACCATCCACCAGTTACCATATCGATCTCAACATGGACTCCGTCGTCACTGCTGTACGCAACCTGTTCACTTTTGTAACAGGCGCACGACCACGGTTCAAGGCGCACGGTGGCACGGCGGCGGAGAACCTTGCTTCGCAGAACATCCAGGTAGGGCTTCCTGCGTCGAACTTTTACGGCATCCCATGGGATTGTTACTAGACCCGGCTGCGCATGGTTCTCTCGTACCTGTTCGCTCAACCCCTTCCTTGGGTGAGAGGCAGACAAGGTGGACTTCTTGTTCTGGGAAGCACCAACGTAAATGAGATGTGGGTCATCCCCTCTTATCTGCCAAGAACTTTGATATGACCTCGATAGTCTGCGAGGGTACTTGACCAAATACGACTGCTCATCGGGTGAGAGACACGCTTGCCGGTTCTGCATTCCATCCTTATGGTTCTGATCAGCGGACATTAACCCCATTGGGAGTATGAATAAAACAGACGTGAAAAAATTCATCGCCTACGCAGAAGGCGCCTTCGATCTGCCCGTTCTCAGGAGGTACGATCTAATCTCTCTTTTTCATATTGATCATTATCCCTGATTGACATACTCGACCAGCTTCTTGGACGCGACCCCGACGGCCGAGCTCGAACCGATATCTGAGACTTACGTGCAGTCGGACGAGGCAAGCGTCCTAGTTTGCGCATGATCGAGCCACCCTGATGCCTTGGTGTCTCGACAGGTCGACATGGGCATGACACACGACGAACTCTCTGCTTTCGGACGGCTCCGAAAAGTAGAAAAGTGTGGCCCGTACAGCATGTTCACGAAGTTGGTGCACGAGTGGGGGTCGTTTTTGTCGCCAGTCCAAGTAGGCCCCTGATCATTGGACGCACTGTCTGTGCCGAGCTGACGACCCCTCGTTCCACAGATTGCGGAAAAGGTGAAGCTGTTCTTTTTCGAGCATGCGCGGAACAGACACAAGATGACGACCTTGACTCCGACATACCATGCGGTAAGCGATTCTTCGTCGTGCCCTCTGCATCCCCGCTGACGTCGTCGTTAGGAGCCGTACAGCCCTGACGACAATCGTGCGCGCGTCGATGAGTCTGCGAGTGGTCAGTGCTGACATGTTTTCGACAGGGTTCGACCTTCGTCCGTTCTTGTATCCCTCGAGGTTCTGGCAGTTCAGGAAGATCGATCAGGTTGCTGCCGCGCTACCCGACAGGTCGAACACGGGACCCGACAAGGCCAGTAGTCTGCAGGTCAACTCCATTGTGAGGAGACAGGTGTGTCCGGTATTGCATTGATGAGTATATAGCGTAGTGTAGGTTTACACGGGGGGGATCGCACCAAGTAACATGTATCTCAGTATGCGTACAATAAGTAGGAGTGAAACCCATCTCTATCGATGCAAAATGCCGCTTTGAACGATGATCTTCATGATGGTCGGTTCTGGCGCTGGGGGAAGACGACGTGAACATCAGCACGGTCGGCGCTGGGCTGATTGGACACGTACGATCTGTCAGCCCCTCAACCATGACTAGAGGGCTTCCATGACGTCGCTCACGGCCGTCCGATCCAAGTTTCCTCTCGCTCAGTTCATTAGTCCTTCCACGAACGGCATGCACGGTACGTGGACCTTGGCAAATGCCCAAAATGACAAAAACACCATACTCTTAGAGGCTTCTAGCATCGCGAGTATGCGTTTGATCACCTCGAAGTACTTTTCTGACTCCTTGTCAGGTTTGAACTCGCCAACGTCTCAACGGATGAAAGCTTATTTAAGAACAAGCCTTGTCAATACTTTCCTACAAACTTGAGCATCGTCGACTCGTCATATACAAGCGCGTTTAGATGAAGAGACTTTGCTTAACGAGGGGGTACATCAAACTTTTATACGTTTCCCCGTGCGAGGTCTCACGAAAGCTTTTGTCAGAGTTCGTGCCTTGATCGATTTGCGGTTACGTATTTCTGTTGTGATGCCCAGAAGTTGATCTGTAGAGTTAACCATGATCAACAACTTATCCTGTTGTAACAGGGGTCGGATCTGTCACAACAGCCAATTGGTGGAAGTGATATCTCTCGAGCCATCTCCCTTTTCAGTGTCTTCACAGTTTTCAGTTTGCTGGCTCGACATCTGCAATGGTACTACACTCGGTTCTATGAGTCGTAGCAGGAACTAATGCCAAATATGAGGATTGATTACGTAGGTAACCGGCACGTTTTTTAGGCTTTCTCCCTCACCATTTCCTACCGCTCACACCCCTCGTGGCCAGGCCACAACTGGTCAATTTACAACATCAACACGTACAGGTCCGATTTCCATCGTGCATTTCTTCGGCTAAACCGTTCTGCTTGATCTTGCAGTCCTTGTTTCAAAAATACCCCTCGATTTCGAAACCCTATTTTTCGAGAATGTACCATCTGACATAAGCCATGCCATGACTTGTGAGTACTGCAGTGGTATCTAGATAGTGGTGTCTCTCAACGTAACGATTCCCAGCGCATCCTCGACGGTGAGCGAACGCTACCCCAGTGCGGGCTCTGACCCGCCGGGCGACGCTGACGTGCGCCTCTCCATGTCCACGCTGACCATGGGGATCGAAGCGCCCGTGCCAGTCTCCTACCTCGCCCATCCGGTCGACGCGCATCAATGCGGTTGGATGTTTTCTCGCCACTGCGCTCGTCCTGACGGCGATTGCGTATGATATTGTGACGTCGGCGAGATAGCGGATGTGCCTTCACTACGAAGGTGGAGTATTGGCAAAAAACAAGGTTGAGAATGAGATCAAGTCACGGTTTGCCATGGGAGCTGCAAGACGCGTGAGTCGATCGAGATGACTCTCACCAAGAAGAGGGGAACGATGACCGAGATGCCCCACTAGCATACATCCGTCGTCCCGACTTGACTTGATCGGTTCACTTTTCATACCTTATTCATGACTTCCTCCCTCTCCAGAAGAAGCGGGGACTGGGTGGTCGGAAATATTCAGAATTTCAGTTCGAACTGTACGAGAATATACCCATGGATTGACGAGCGTATGCGTTCGTCACGCTGTCCACCTCAGGCTGGACATTTTGTGACTACAAAATCGACGTCACGTGACTGGAACGAGGAGCGTCGCGTCGTGCAGAGCGTGTGGCGTTCATTGTTCCTAGCCAAGTCCACCCGCCCAAGTTCCCGACATGGCTGCCACTGAAATCGTTCTTAACTGTCTCGTCTTTTGCGAAAATCCAGAACGTATATTCGATGTCCGGATCTCACTGGCAGCATACGTCAGCGACCTCAAAGAGTCAATCAAGGAAAAGAAAGCGAATGCTTTTAGGGATGTAGACGCCAGTGATCTCGACCTCTACAACGTGTCCAGGCCCTATGAAGAACTGGAAGAGGAGGGCATCACGAGTTTGAAGCAGTTGAAACTGTTACGCGCGAAGACGAGGCTGGAGAGTCATTTCGGAAGCGGCAGGTCTGACAATGACCTTCATATCCTGATCAAGCCTCCATTTGGTACGTGTTTGTGTTCTTTCATTGCTCACATTGATGGTATCACAAACTCTCCCTCCCAGATATACCCAGGTCTCAGCCCGCTGTCGTCGCTCCAGACTTGACGCTCTTTTGCTGGATCCGCGGTGACAGGGCTAATAGCGCCTTCCATGTCAATATCTCGATGACAGACACCGTTTCGAACCTCAGAAAACTCATCAATTCCGAGGACTCCGCAGACGGTGTTTCGAAGGATCTCATTCTTTACCAAGTCTGCATTCCAGGCGACAATCTTAACCAGAGCCTTGCGGCTTTTGTCCCTGATGATCAACAACCTCTCAATCCAGTTGATAGACTGTCTCTGATATTTCCGAGCCCCCCTCCTGATGGGCACGTCCATATTGTCGCCACGCGCCTGACAGCGGGTCCCGTAGCTATCCCTCCTGTCACCCGCCCTTCATTGCAGTTCTTCCAGAGGTGGAGTCGCGATCAAAAATTGAGCCCTTCCGACCAAGCGGATCCTAAAAATTTCAAGGCTTTGCAGTCCACTGAGTGCAAGATCGACTGGACTCGACCCGACGGTACTTCTGCCATCCCAGTCACGCTACTACACCCTGTATTTGGCCAATTCGTGGACAATTGCCATAACAACGCGCCCACCAGCGATGATAACACATTTGCTTTTGAACTTTGCGCATCCATGTCCAAGTTCTACGATAGCGAGATGGAGCGACAGGAAGCATTCCTCTACATTCTGCACGAGCACGCCATTGCTATGGTTCCGAGCTCTATTGGTCGTTACAAAACCGATGGGGACTTGCATGTGAATGGTCGTCGATACGCAATCCTGGAGGTGAAATCTGAAATCGGTTCCAGAGGCGCCGAGCCATACTGTCAGGCAATATTGTACCATATAGAAGGAAGCAAAAACGAAGCGATGAAAGCGTTGGAAAAGGACGTGCAATTCAACTTTCCTTGCCTCATCATCACCCTCTTTGGTGGGGTTTCGACGAATCCGTTCGCTCTTACCTCTGCTAATGAAATACAGGCCCTCAAATCAGTTTCTCAGGCGCAGTCTTCGCCAATCGTCCAAATTATCAAGTTCTTTGTACAACCATACCTTTGTTCTGGCATCCTACGGATACCACATTGCGCCAAATTGCTGCTCGTCATATCGGCGCTTTTACCAAAGCCTGCGAATCACTCAGGGAAGTCTACGACACGTTTAGCCGAACACCCGATGTTTTCAGGGACTTGCAACCAGAGTTTCCGCACCCTCGTCGCTACACGAGCTTGGACCCGGTGGTCGAGGGCCAGGTGTGCTTCAGGTACATCCGCAGGATAGAAGATAGCAAGTTGCTGTTCGTCGTACAGACGGATGCTGGCGAAGAACTCTGCGTCAAATTTGCACGGACGTACGACCGCGAGGCGCATGAGCAGTGCGCAGAGTGGGGGATCTCTCCATTACTAAGAGGATTCGAAGTGATCTCAGGTGGTTGGTACTTGGTCGTCATGGATCATCTCAAGGATTATCGGTGTCTTCCTTACGTCGAACTGTCCAAGGAAGAGCAGGAGAAGCTGAAGGAGGAGCTGGGAAAGAAGTTAACGGATCTTCATCAGATGAACATGGTGCATGGAGATGTACGCGATGCGAACCTGATGGTGAAGAAGGGGAAGGACGGGGAATGGGAATGGATGTTGGTTGACTTTGACTGGTCGGGAAGGGTTGGTGAAGTGCGATACCCCATGAACGTGAATCATGCGGATCTGCGGCGACCAGAGGATGCGGTCGACGGCGAGTTGATTCTCGCTGACCACGACATGGAAATGCTAGGATATATGTTCTAGTAAAGCGGGTACGACCTGGTGAACATGACGAGTTACTCAGTCTGGATGTGAGGGAACCCTGTGGGCTAGTAGCTTGGACCAGTGGTTTGAGGCTGGAGATTTAGTAGTTACACTTGAACATGGGGCTTGTTTGTTGGCGACAACAACAACTCAGGTTGGTGGTGTAGGAATAATAGATTCTCGATGTCGTACTACTTCAGCGTTCCGAGTCTACTTTGACCGCTGAGTTCAGTACATTCGATCTTATTCCCTACGATACACCCAATATTTACTTTCAGATTCGTCCGCTGTACCTGCTTCCCGCCAAATAATGGAGTCTTCTATGCCTCGTCTTTTGATTTCCCACACTGTAGCTGAATGACCCATGATTCACTTTACTCCTCCCTGCATTACTGTTCTACACCTCAACGCACCACTCCTCGTCATCATCCAGAGCTGAGCGATCTGTCGGAAATTGACGAATTCCAGACCATTGCCCCAGCGACCCACATTCAAACAGATGCCAACTTGATGACAGCATCGAGGAAAGGAAAGATCGCTGCCATCTCTGCTAACGATACATGCAGTATCGTACTATATCTATGATGGTGACGTTCTCCTATATACCTATGGTCACAGCATATATCGAGCAATATCGTCTTTCGGCACATTTTGTAACGCTTGGCGGGCGTAGGTGCAACGGCCGGACACTTTGTCAGCCTCTAACTGGCCGAAACTGTGCGTGACATCCTGAGACCCTATTCATCTCACATGTCAGAAATAAATAGCCATTCAAGATAACGCGCGCCGCCAGCTGAACGAGTTTGCCAGCGCAGCTTGGGGTAATCCTCAGGTGATCCTGAAACAGACGCATCCAGATGGATTCGAATACATCGACCTGGCCGGATATATGGATGGTTTTTGACGGATCACCAACACGGTCATTCGAGAAAAGATACTCGTGAGAGACGAGTATCGCACCGCAGTGGAAGCGTTGCGGACAGACAGGTTATACTCCAGTGGGGCTTTCGTTACGGGACAGCCCGGAATTGGTACGTGTTGAACAACTCTCGGTTCGTCTTGGATTCATATATTTGCTTCGCGTCCACAGGGAAAACATTTTTTCTCGTCTACTTACTCGTCGAACTGCTCGGGAAGAAGAGTGCAGTTGCGATACAGTTCATGATCGGCGAGACATCCCTTTATGCGATCTTTCGAGATCGAGTCACTTTTCACTCTCTCAAAGAGATGGAACCGTTGAAAGTTTCTCGTGTCACATGGGCTCTCGTGGACTCTAATGCCAAAATTACAAATCCAGACGACCCCTCCCGGGGAAATACGGTGGAAAGAATGGAGCAAGCAAGCCGGGGCTGAGTGCTATGTCATGGATGTCTGGTCCGAGAAAGAGGTGACAGACCTTGCGTGAGTGGTACATATTCCATCGGAGCTGGTCTGACAATTATTTTAGCAAGTTATTGGGACAAGACGTCGAACGTCTGACCGCTCTTGCGAAAAAGTGGGGTGGTGTTCCTCGGGGATTGCTGAAATATATCGAAGGAAATCAGTTGGACTTGGAGATCGATGCGCGGTACAAAGCCTGCGCGCAAGATGCGGTCAGGGTGTGTTCAACCGCACTACTTGCAATAGGGGGGAAAAATCTCGACAGTTCTCTGTCACAGTTCTATTTCTGTCAACCCAAAAACATCCCCGGGATTGGTATCTGTCGCGACCTTGCCTGGGCTTGTGTGCCGACACCAACGCTCCGTCGTATACTGGGGGAGGCACTCCAAAATGAAGATTACGTTACAAGGGTGGGTTTCTTCCGTGCTATGAGTCAACGACAGGAGACCCGTCAGGACGCCGGATACATCTACGAATCTTGGTTCCACAGCTACTTTACTGCTGCGAGACCCATAGAATGCCACTGGCTAGTAGGCTTAAGTGACACCACCAAGCTACAAGCGCCGGTTACTCTTATTTCCTCGGTCTTGGAAACACTGAGGGTCATGGAGCCTCCATACTATTGGATTGCGCCGAAGGGCTTTCCTGGGATTGATAGTGCAATTGTATTGAAAGAGGAGATCTTTGCAATTCAAGCAACCATCAGTTCGAAAGACGGAACACCAGACGATGATATGAAGAAGCTGCAAAGTTACCTGTCAAAGGAGTTGAAGAATCTTCGGTGGAGATTGGTGTTTGTCGGAGACACAATAGCATCAGTCGAGGCAGCTGCAAGCTCCTGGGCGGGCCGAATTTTTTTTCCAAGGAAAAGTGCTCTCGTACCTGTTGCGTGGTCGATGTTGGACCCGGTGCACTCTACCGTCACGTTTAAGGTATCTATGCGTGTGGGTTCATGGAGTGTTTTCTAACTCGTTTATTAGGTCTGTCACGACAAGTCCGACCCGCAATTAGTGTTCAATGAAGAGGAACGGGGCTCCAATAAAAGGGGGCAAGAGAAAGGGGAGAAGGAGGAAGATGGAAAGAGGAAGAGGAAGAGAGGAGTGGGAACGGGAACGGGAACGGGAACGGGAACAGGAACAGGATTGGAAGGAGGAAGAAGAAGAACGGGAAGAGAATGAGTTGATGGACGCTGCATAAGAAGGGTGTCGATCCCACGCACCAGGGTTGTCAGCCATCCTCCCCCCTTAGCCCGTTCCACCGGACGATTTCTTGCAGGTGGTGACGGTCGCGATAATCGGGTTTTTGGAGTAGGGCATCACTAGTCATGCAGTGGACGACGTTCAGGTTGACAAGCGACAAAGTTTCTGGTGAACAAAAAAATCATGGCACCAACCTCCTTCATACAGTACGTTTCCTGCTGCTAAACAAGCTGTGTGATTGTGATCAAAGTCAGCCCTAGACCTAGGCTCGACTATCGAACGCCCTTTGCCCGTGATGCTGGCTCTCCTCTACCTCCTCCGACCACTATCGACGACCACGTGACCTCTACCTATGGATATATGGCCCCTGTCACTGCACTGCCACACGGGTGAACCTTCCTCGCCATCACTTCTGCATCACCATAGAGCTGGAACACACGAGCTGCCCGTATCCCTTGAACAACCCATCTGTCCGAAAATCAATATCCAGCGTAAAATTGAATGGCCCTCATCCATTTCCTCGTCCGTACGGCGACTCGGCACGTTTTCCCCACTGCGATTCAGACGAGTAAGAGATGCACGGCCGCGACGAGTCTCCTATATACCAGAGCTGCGTTGACGTATCGATGAGTCCGAAAAGCACTTCGCGAGCTGGATACGCGTTCGGGGAGATGATCGATTTGGGCACCGATGGCATTCTCAGTTGGAATTTTGCGTCGTCAAAGGTGATAAATGCAGCGCTTGCCACGACGGAATACATCGTTTTGATGGACTTCTTAGCGCCACCTTCGCCACATTTGACAAAACTAGAACCCTCTGTACGCTTATCAACACGAGACAGTCGATGCAATGCAGAGGAGATTCACCTGTTCCACGAATCGGTCCATTCCGGTTTTAGTGACCCCTACCGCCAAACCTGGACCGCCATTGCCAGCAAACAATTGGTCGCATGCGTCTTCAACAGCGCAATCGGCGTACACCCCATCATTGATCAGACCGTCAGAATGCTGACAGCTGATCGTCGGCCCGACTTGACCTACCCTACCAGTTTGCGAGCTTATTCCTTGTATGACTAGGCGCGAAATGATCTCGCTTTCGAAGCACGCTTCACACAGACAAGGCAGCCCCACCATGCTGTTCACCTGATATGTCACGTTCTCTGGCCATCTTGGAGCGCACGATCATTGCAGCCACCTTGGACCAGGTTATTGCATGCGACGCGAGCAACTTGCCAAACGCCTTGCGCTGGTTGATAAGGATCCAATCACTCACATGTGAAACTTTAGTCACAGTAGGACGATCGAAACGCTTCACATACCAACGCCGTGGGGCTGCCTTTTCCACGAAGAACGAACGTGGACAGTCCGAACCTAGTGAAATGCCGGAGCGACTCGGTGGGTTATATGTGACATGTATGTCAAGCGAGTAAATAGACAAACATGACACTCGTGGCCCACAGCGAAGGAGCCGCGACAGGAAGGTGAACTCTCAGTACTCTCGAGTTCATTATACACTAAGCGAAACTGCACCACATAAAACTTTGCGAAGGCTCCTTTTAGATTATCCACCAAGAAGAATGGACTGTGGGGCGCGTCGGCTTATCCGCTAAAACTTGTCGGCACGTTCTGCGGAAGAATGTCGGTCTCATGAGAAAAGTCACGGGATCCTATTACGTATTCTTCGTCGCCGGAACATATGGTTTCCAATCCGGAAAGGTTCCGCCAGTGTTTGGAGCCCACCCGGCAAATAAGTTAGCCAGGTTCATCGGATTGTTGCAGCTCCAAAGTGTCACGTCAAGTCGTAGCCGAGCACTGGGGACTGAGGCTTGGCGATGCAACACAGGGACGATGGATCTATGAAACGTGCGGTTGCGCGCAGTGCTGTATTGACTGTTTCCGTCCAGTACTGGCCTAGTGTCTCGTCTGCGAGCAACTTGCCATGATGCTTCGCTGCTCGTTCAGGTCTGCTTGCGCTTATACCGCTAGATGGACAGAGGTCGCAAGAAAAAGAGTGTCGGTTTGCGACGCTATTCCCAGCTGTGCGTGCTGTCAATAGCTTCGGGGTAAGATGAACTGCAACAAAGGAACGGAATGGAATATAAACGATCGACTATACTGTAAAGCCCATCAACGAAACCACTGTCCCGTAAACCACCATCGAACACAAGTGCTGTGCAAAGAATTCAGCCAGCGAGACCGCGCAATACAATCGGTGGTACCTGCCCAGAGTATAACCATGACCTGGAATACGATCTCTCCTTGTCATGGTGTCGTAGGTTCCGATTGCGACAAATTGCCTTTCAGGGTAGTGTATCTATCGATGAACACTGCCTGCACGACGGCCAAGAGTGGCGTCAATACCTGCCAAAAACAAAATGCGATCGAATGCGTGTAAGAGACAGAACGAAAGTTGCTACATACGAGTAGCTGAGAAGAGATTCGGAGAGAGAACAACGCTACGGGACTTTTCGATAAGAAGAGTGCAAGTACAATGGCGTTGGTGACCGTAGAGATTGCGCCGGATTCCACGATCACGTATATCGTAGATGCAAACCGATTGTTTTGTGTGATGGTTAACGAAGCTGTTCTCCGGCCGACCTGCCAGAGACGCCATATGATCGCCCCTGTAGCGGACGTACCAAGGATGCTTCCACACACCCATGCTGATATGGTGAGACGAGTCAATACAGGGCTAGACAACTCAATCTTTAAGAACACGGATAGGATCGAAGCTGCATAGATGGATCCTGACGAGATATAAGCAAGGATGTAAAGTAAGTTGCGTCTTACGAACCAGCGCATCCAATTGCAAACGCGATCTGCAAAGTGACATTAGTAGATAACCCGGATGATTCTGAAAGCTTACCGGAAGTATGATGACTCTCCAATCTTCCATGTAGACCACGTAAAGCCGCCAAATCTAATTGATAACAAGTATGTATCTCAGCACCCGCATCATTCCCACTATATGAAACCTACCAATGCAATTTCTTCGATAAGTACCTTTGTTGTCGCCTTGATTATCACTTGGTATACTTTTGCGGGTGTTACTTACCTGGGTGGCAAATATGTTACCATGGATCATACGCCATTTGGGGTTGGGAACGAGCCAGTATATCGTGGAGTAGAGGGGCTGGTCACCCGGCGCGTACACGAATGCGTCAAGTAGTTGTTGTACGGAGATCCCCATACTAATAGTACACAGAAGGAATGTTATCGTGGATAACACCACGAGTACCCTACCGATCACACAAGTCATTGGCATGCTTTCAAGTATAGGATCCTTCACGTACCAGCGAACACGCGGAATCTTATGTCCATGCAAGAGAACGATCATGCACAAGCAGTACATGACGCAGCTACAAGTTCATTGATACCATCCGAAGAGTTCACTTCAGCTGTTCGTACTTACACGACACCTGCAGGTGAGTAGTGTCAGCAGGCGATCAGCGACGAAGATGACTCGGCAGGACACACCATACAGCGCAGTCTCGAACAAGATTGTGATCATGGCTATCTTGTTTAGTGGAGGAAGCGCAGCATCACTGGTCACCATTTCGGATTTGGCAATGGTGCAATATGGACGTACGGAGATGCGTCTATTTAACCCATCGTAACCTGAGGGTGCCTGGACCTCCTTGTCCCGGGATGGCTGTGTCGCCCTTGCATCCTATGAACTCAGCTGGCGTTGATCCGCGCAAAATAACCCTGCATTCCAGTGGCAAAGTCGCCTTGATGGCATCTCGACGAATTCGCCTCCTAAAAACAATGAAACCCTAACAATCACCCCTTGAAGAGAATTCATACTGACACATTTGAGATAACACTTCGATAAAGGTGCTGGTCCACCTTTGTAGTAGCTCACAGTGAGAGTGTCAGATTTGATGTACTCGTCGATCAAAGTTAACTTGAGAGCGCATAAAACACGATGTATCCGTTTCCTCTTTAGGCGACGACCTGCCGAGAAGACACTTCGATTGGACAATGTTATTCTCTGCTGTGGACGTGTGAGGGAAAGTCGAATACAGAGACAGCCAGGAGAACACGATTACAGGTACGTTCCGTCACTCCACATCGCACCTTGATCGGAGGCAATTTAGTCTTCAGCGACCATGTGTGTCGTGCTCAGCCTGAGAGGCAGGGCGAACCCGCCTGTCAGCATGTTGGGATATCGCCGCAGGTGTGCTTTCGAAGTTGATAACAATGTTCTCGACTGCAAGTTGAGCGGGGCGAACGAGGATAAGGATGAAAATCACATCGCAAGACGATCAACATCGGTGGCCCAACAGAAGGAAATGACACACCAGCACGTGCGCCTGAATGTCGACGTCGTGCCTCAGATATGACCGCGGAACGTCAGAAAAGCACTTTTCCAACCTTTCCAAGAGTATTCTTTGCGCCACAGGAGACGTGTGTCACCCCAAGCGAGTAGGTCCAGAAATAGAGAGCATCGGTCACAAACTGTGATAGGATCAACCCAACGGGCGAGATCCTCGTGTGGGACAGTAATGCCTATGAAATGCCACTCGCACCAGCAATGGTGCCGATGGATCATGACCCGTTTGATGGCAGTCTTGCGGTCGAGGCAGTGACGGCGAGAAAGTGGAAATAATAGACAACACTCTATAGAAGGTGCTTACATACGCAGATGGGCGCAGACTCTAAAGATGTTATCAGGCAGTTGCGTCACGCTCAGGACCCGAGTCGCCCGACTGTGGAGGGCAACGGGGTGATAAGTTTTTTTCCCGAGTCTTGAGAAACCCCGACATGGAACATGATTGCGTCCTGTGCTTCAGGCACTGGCTTCGAAAAATCACCTCGTGAGACACCTGAACGAATATGCGCAACCTGAACGACGATCAGGAGCGGTGTTAACACCTACCAAATTGACTCAATAAGTGCGTGAGAACGGATGAAAGTGAGCACGTACGGTCACCTGAGTAGTGATATCCGAACTGGATAACGCGCCAGGGCTACCCGATGCGAAGAGCGCGAGTACCACCGTGTTGCTGACAGCTGAAATAGCACCCGATTCGACAACCACATATATCGAGGACGCAAACCGATTGGTTGTAATAGCTGTCATGGACACCATCTTTCGACCTATCCGCCAGAGACGCAACACAATTGACCCCGTGACGAGTACATTGAGAGAGGATCCAAGCGCCCATGCTGCTATAAGGAGAGAGGTCAATAGTGGACTAAACAAGCCGGTGTTCGGGTACACGGATATGGCTAAGGCTGCGTAGGCACAACCTAGCATGATATTAACGAATATTTCAGGCACATCAGAAGTTCTACGAACCCATGCGACCGGTCAACAATGTGATCTGTGAGGCAATGTCAGTAAAAACCACGAATGATGTTGGGAAATAGGTTGCTTACAGGCAGTATGACAACCCTCCAATTGCATGAGAAAACCACGTAAAGTCGCCAAATCTGATTGATCCCAAACGCCCATCTTAGTGCCCATGTCATTGCCTCCATTTTGAACCTACTAGGATAATGTCTTGGGCAAGCATCTTTGTCATTGCCTCAACACCACTCGGGATAACAAGCTGAGTATTGCGTACCAGGGTGGCATACACATATCCTTTGAGTAAGCGCAGCGTGGTGGTGTTGAGCCAATATGTTGTGGAGTAGTCAGGTACCCCAGCAGGCACATACACGAACGCTTCAAGTAGTTGTCGCAAAGACGCCCCGACATGAATAGTGGACAGAAGAAAGAGTATGGTGGACATCACTATGAGCATCCTATCGATCCCATAGTTAGTAATGACCATTCCACCAAAATGTGCACCCACCAATGGACAGGAGCGGCCCTGTGTCTACCCAAGTGGTTAAACATACATAGGCCATACATGACGCAGCTAGAGGTTTATCAAACCAATTAGAAGGCTCGTTGCAAGCGTTGCACTTACTTGACACCTGCGAATATGTGAGTATCACTACTTATGCAGCAAAGGCAATCGAGAGGTACCGTACAACAGAGTCTCAACCCATATCCCGACCAAGGATATTCTGGCAATGGAGGGGAGTGCGGCATTTATGGTCTCCATTTTATAATGCAGACGCGAGGAGCCTGTTCCTTGCAGAGTCCGTGCCTCCAGCGTTTATTCTGGCGGTGGCTCAAAGATAATGCTGTCTTGTACTGTCAGTGTCACGACCACCTCTCAGCTATTTGCTGTACTTCGAACTGCGGGTTCTTCTGTCGATTTATATACTGTCTTCGTGGGAAGTAAGATGATGTGTTTGAGTTCGGCGCTGATGTGACCACAAACGTACCTCCGTGTTATGTAATAGATATGCATAAGACAACGGAAAATGTAATATGGTCCGTTCGGGAGTGCTGGCAGCAACTGGATACGTGAGTCGAGACCAAGAAAGAAATAGAATGTCCACACGAGACTCTTCCTCGTCAGTGAAATCGACTTCTTCATCCCGACTCGGTTCCAGTGTTGCCTCACTCGCCTGTGCGAGTCCTATGGTAGAGCGTATTTCCGTGTTGAGGAAGAACCGCTGTGGTCATAACCATCCGAAGGATGCCACGACGCATCTGACGAAGAGGTACAGCGAGATGTCCATCCCGATGATCCGAATGTTGTGCTCACCTCAATCAGACGTGATGTTGTCCCCCTCAGGTCATTCAAGTTCAAGGTTGTGGGAAGAAAATTTGTTCGGAAACTTGGGTATGTATCCAGAGCGCCTGCAGTTGAATTGCTCAATGAGTGACCTCTTCTCCTTCAAATAGCACGTTTCATGGAAAGGAGGCGAGGATGGCGAGGCCTAAGTGTATATAGTTCGACCAAGAAGTGGGATGACGATGTACTTTATGTTTCTGTTGTTTTTTTCCAGAAAAGGAAGGCCGCTCCTGAGAGTAAGAAGAAAGAAAACTCTCCCCGCAAACCCCATCAAACGTGATCGTAGTACATAGAACCCAACTCTCGCACCACAGATGGATCGACATTTAGTACCAACCTAAATGTAGGATCAAACGGTAACTCCGAGTTTTATTCTCGTCTTGTCCACATTTTGGCTGGTCATTGACATTGTTCAATCCGTGGTCACGGACTCACGGTGTTGGTGAGATAGGTTAGAAAAAATCAGCAAGTCCTACTCTCGAAGGTTCCCCTCACGGAACACGGTCTCGTCTCGAATTCTTGGTATTGTTTTCGAGGAATCACAATTTGAAATAAGACGAGCCCCACGAGCACGAAGATCAACAACGGTGCCAGTGGTTGCCGAATCGAAGTAACTGAGCAAGCGAGGAGAATAAATATCGAGCGCACACATGCAAGAAATTGAGAAGCCCAGTCAACGCGGCAGGGTTTGCGTAGAGCACGAGTACGACGGTATTAGTAACCGCAGAAAGCGTACCAGATTCGAAGGCAAGGTATATCGAGGACGCAAACCGGTTGCTCGAGGTGACCGTCAAAGAAGTCGTTCTCCATCCCGTCCACCAGAGACACCTCGCGAACGTCAACATGACAGGGGGATTGAGAGCGAATCCGGTCACCCACGCAGACACAAGGAGAGAGGTCGTTACTGTCAGCGGCCTATTGTGGAGCGTAGACATGATCAAGGACACATAACAGGAGCTTGGAAAGACATCAGCGAGCATGCCCGGAATAGCTGAAATATGACGAATCGGGACAGGCGGCCGCTAACATGATCTGTTCGTAATCTCAGTAAATGACATGAATGTCTTTGTTGATTAGTTGTCCACGAGAAATATGATAACCCTCAATATCCTGGATAAGCATCTTTTATCGTACCCTTCAGCGCCGCTTTGGTGTGTTAATACGAGCCTCGCTTACCAGAGTGACATAAACGTAGTCCTCAAGTATTCGCGGCGGGGCAGTGAAGTCGAGCCAATGTATGATGGCATAGTCTGGCACGAGTGCAAACTCGAAGGAAGAGTGTTGTAGACATCATCACATGCATCCTATCGATCACACGTAAACCACGGGGACCTAATCATGTGGAACGATCGAGCACGTACTAGCGTCGCATGACCGTCCTTCCCCATCGAATGAGAACATGGATAGTCCGGATATGGTGCCATAACTACATTGAGTCGTCATTGCCGTCCTTCACCTCGCTCGTTTGAATCCACTTGACACCTGCGATATATCTATTACCATTACGAAGGGAGATGCACAGAAATCGAAGGACGGACTGTAGGGCGCGTCAGCTTATCCGCGAGCACCCTGTCATCACGTTCCGAGGAGGAGAAGTCGGTATGATGGGAACCTATCGCGTAATGACTCCTGACACCAGGTACACAGCACAAGGTCTCCAAGCTGGACCCGGAGAGGTTCTGCAAGTATCCGGAGGTCCATCGTCCCGAGCCCACCTGTCATTGTACAGCAAACGAGTGAACCGGTTTCATCGGATTCTGACTGTTCCAGAGTGTCGCGTCAGGTGGCCTCAGCCACTCGGCGATGCAGCACAGGGATCCGGCGAAACGACTGATTCAGTTACGCGCAATGCTGTTTCCGACTAGTACTGGCCCGGTGGCAAGTCGGTTAGAGTGCTCGGTCGCAACAAGGGGTGGCTCGTCTAGAAAGCAACAGATCCGGTGAGCCCTAGCGCCGTGGACGTGAAAAGAGCGAGATCGGGGGCAGTGTCTGCCGGAAGAACACATCCCGTCAACTCTTATCACACCTTGATCGAATGCAATTTCAGCCTTCCGCGACCGGACATATGGGTTGTGCGCAACCCTGCCTCAGGAAGAGGGCGAACTTTCGGCTCCCGTCATCATCTAGGATGCATCACCATGGGTGTGCTTCCGAAGTTGATCGATTGATCGATGGCGATGTTTCAATTATAGCGGGGGGGACTAGCATATTGACGTAAATCGTACGGCAAAGACGGTCAACATGAAATAACCCACCAGTACGCGCGCTTCAATCTCGACGTGTCGGAAGCGTACAGGTACAGAGAATCAATCATTGGTGGTAGGATCAGGACAACCGGCAAGATCGTCGTACATAGCGGTGGTGCAAAGGGCCTATGACAGGTGCCGCTCGCGCTGGCAATAGTGCCGGTGCATCACGATCCGTTTGATGGTAGTCTGGCGGTCAAGGCAGTGAGGGCTGTATGGCGGAGGCAATAATCCACGCCATGAAATAAACTAGGGCGACGGAACAAAACACACCCTTAGTTAGAGGTTCCGGGAAAAATGATCATATGCAAAAGAGCGTCGACTCTAAAGAAATCATCAAACAGTTGTACTGTCCGCAGAGCTCGACGAGTGTGACTGTGGATCGTGAAAAGGTAGCGAGTCTTGAGAAACCCTGACATGGAACGCGATCATGTCCTGCACCTCAGGCACCACCTTCGATAAATCGCCTCGTGAAACACCTGAGCGATTATGCGCAACCTGGACGATGATCAACAGTGGCGTTAATACCTACCAAATCAAATCAACCCAATCCGTGCAGGAGAACAGATGAAAGTGAGCACGTACAGTCACTTGAGCAGCAACATCCATACTGGACAATGCGCCAAGGCTATCCGATGCGAAGAGCGCGAGTACCACCGTGTTGCTGACAGCTGAAATAGCACCCGATTCGATAACCACATATATCGAGGACGCAAACCGATTGGTTGATACAGCTATCATGGACGCCATCTTTCGACCTATCCGCCAGAGGCGAAACACAATTGACCCCGTGACGAGCACATTGAGAGAGAATCCAAACGCCCATGCAGATATAATGAGATTTGTCAATGCTGAACTAAACAAACCAGCTTTCGGGAGCACAGATATCGCTGATGCTGCGTAAGCACAACCTAGCAAGACATTAGCAAGTATTCCAGGCACATCGGAAGTTCTACGAACCGACACAACCGGCCGCTAATGTGATCTGTGAGGCAATGTCAGAAATACCACAAATGATGTTGGCGATAGATTGCTTACAGGTAGTATGAGAACCCTCCGATTGTATAAGAAAACCACGTAAAGTCGCCAAATCTGATCGATACCAAGTGCGTGGCTCAGTATCCACGCCATTGCTTCCACTTTGAACTTACCAGGATAATGTCTTGGGCAAGCACCTTTTTTGTGATCTTTAGAACCACCTTGGATAAAAATGTAAGTGATGCGTACCAGAGTGGAATACACATATCCTTTGAGCAGGCGCGGGGTAGTGGCGAGGTTGAACCAATATATTGTAGAGTAGTCAGGTATCCCAGCGGGCACAT
>JBBPJX010000324.1:0-18506 GCA_038088955.1 Neotropicomus parvogracilis
CCTTGACTCGTGTTGTGTTCATCTTCATCCCATTTCCTGCGTGCGGCCAGTGGATCTTCCCGACCATGTGGTGTCCTCGTTGAGCTCTACCTTCCATGTGACACAAATGCACCAATCCCATTTCATGGCTTCAGTTAGTATCGTCATAGCCGGAGAGGCAGGCAGGGCAAGAGCCTGGTCATCAATTGCAAACGTCTCTCAAGCGCCGGCACCTATCCTCCAGGTAGCATAGCTCCTCTCTCGGTGGAGGACCTTGACACAGTTACAGTCGACTCTGTAATAACCCATACCCTTGTTAACCCATACTCTCTGTTAACCCACCTTTTTCCGGTTCCCAATTGTTCGGCTAGCACCCCTCAGATAACCCATTCTCTCCATAACCCATACCTTTTGGCCTATCCCGAGGCGTATGAGTTATCACAGAGTCGACTGTAACCCTCTTCCAAGACGTCAAGAAGCACGTTCCGTAACGTCTATCGTGATATTTCCCAGATTACGATACATGGGTCATCAACATCATCGGCTCTGAGCCCTTGATGTATGACTGGTTCTTTGACGGAGTTCTTGCAGTGTTCCTTGCCAGCGACGAGATCAGACCGTACTGGAACGTATAAAAATTTGCTGGGAAATCACTCCACCATGTTCGAGTTGAGGAACCTGAATAAAATCCCGGTTACTGGTAAAAGCTGAGAAAGAAGTATGCATCAGCCTCCGAAGGAAAGGGTCGATATGAATAACAAGAATCAGAGAGTCGGTGATGTCAGTGGTGCAGAGCGGCCGAGAAGCTGTAGCTCTGCATCAAGTCGACTAAGAGGTGCCAGTGGTGGTTGATGATACAACTCTCATCATGAATGTACACAGGATTGCAAGGGAACTGGCACTCACTCCACTGACCAACGTAGTCTGTCGAGAGAAATGCAAATATTCCCAAAGTTTCACCAGCAAACTATTCAAGCGGCGATCAAAGCGCACCCCTCCAAATTCAGATATCCATAATTAATCCGACCGAATCCAATGCGAATTACGATCTGCACGGTGTTGGGTTATCGAGGTGTAATTAGTTCTAGTGGCTAAGTACTGAGTGTCCAGATTGTGCTAATGACTCCATGGTTGAATTGTATCTATTTTGTTGCGAGGACGTGTAACTTTGCCAACGAAACGACAACTGGTGCAGCGAAGAATGCATAGCCAACCCAAACCACTGGAAAAGTGATAAGCATTTGGACTTGATCCGAAAAATTTCAATGACAACTTACTCGTGAAAGCGTTGCTTGTATTTGCGATGAGTTGTGGACCATTTGTTCCTTGGCCTTGGATGCTCTGGTTGAAATCATTCGCCGCCTTCCCAAAGTACATGCGAATGATGAGGAAGGATGTCAAGCCTTTAATGCGTAGTTCTTCAGTATGAAACATCACTGCCTAACATTGTACTACATACCGACAAGAAAAGAGGAAATACCGATCCAGACGGAAACTTGCTGCACGATCGGTTTTTCCCAAACATTTCCTGCCTTGCCCATTAAATGTCGGAACGAAATTCCAGTAAACATGAAGAAGAAGATAATCGAGAACGCCAGTGATGTCGCAAGGAACGCCGGGGCAATAGTGGGTGGTGCTGCCAATACAGAGCTAGGTGTGTTTGAAGTAAACACCGAGGTATCTGTCACATCGAATCTATCTTCGAAAGCGCAGCGGTAGACGAATGAAAAGATACTCACTGTAAACAGGGGAGATCGAGGGTGACATGCAAGTTAGAGTCGCTGAGCTACTCGGCTTGGTACACGACCCTATGACTATATGAGACTCTGATCGTGCAGCCAAACATCGGGAAATTCACCTAGCATGCCTATAAGCATACTGGGACCATCCACGATTTGATTTGACCCAGGCCGGGTAAGCGCCGAAGAGGGCGTTACCGTCAGAAGCGACACTTGTGTGTGTAGCATGACCACCGGGGCAAGATATGCAAAAAGTATAAGGAACAACGACGTTAGCATCAGAACGGGCGTGAGGTACACAGTAGTGGCTTTCGAGATATTGGGGAGCATGGCAGTAATTTGAGAATTTGCAAGAATTGATAGAGGAGAGTCCTGCTCCAAGATTCAGCTGCAGCTGAACCGGTACCGTGGGGTCAAAGGAAAACAGAATGAGGGTATGATACTATGGGTTGTGCATCATACAAACTTCGGCTTTTATTCAAGCCGTACCAGCGATACGTCAGGACCTGGGCATGAATTAGGATTGCTTGTTGTATACCGTCAATTGTTCTCGAAATAGGCGAACAAGGCGCGGAGGTCCAGACTAGCATTACCAACGCGATCGCTTGAGAAACACAAGGAACTACGAAATAATTGCCGTCAGAACTAACACAATACACATGCGCTGCATCCATGTCATGGGCCGTTTCAAGGCTGCAGAATATCGTACAATGCGTCAGGTAAAACAGTCAGTGGTAGTAATACGTATGCAACAGGGTATCCGATGATAGACGTTAGACAACATAATTAAGAAGTAAGACAAAAGGACTGGCAATGCGATAGTAAACATCCGAGTACAAGTCTGGGTCCCTCACCACTGGAATAGTCTGCGAATGAGAGCAATGTCTCTCCCTTGTGTAAAGTGACCGTCGTCCCGCGAAATCGGCCGGGGTAGGCTTGATCTGAATGGTTCATCGACAACATCCGAATCTGAAACCGGCGCCATTCTGGAAACCTGCATCTGTAGTGTCACTCAGCTCGAGAATGTCGCACCAAAACGAAAAAAGTCCAACCTCCTCCGGCATCACATACTCGTTGAATACCAAATTCCTAATCTTTGGTCGCTCAGGGAAGTTGTAATCGGATGTCGTTTGACATTGTAGTTGGCAATGGGTTGTACTTTGGATGAACCTTCCAAACATATTGAACTTTCCCCAATGGATTTTATTAGTCTCGGTGGCGCTAAAATCCGGGTTTCCTTCATGGGCGCGGATGAGATCTGACATATGTACTTCCCTGCGAGACATCTGCCTTCAGTTGCAAACAGTCATTGTATAATCACGCACAAAGCAGGGATGCATGCTCCCTTAGTATTTTTCAGTGCCATCCGATAAGCTTGGTGGGCACCTCTGTGTTGGAGCAGGACATCCCATGACAAAAGGTTCTTGTAGTGATCTGGCGTTTTCGTTTTGAATACCTCCATCGTATCGTCGCCTTGAAATGTCGAATTGTTTATTCCAGCGACGAAGGCACGGAGGGCGGAATAGTTATTTAGAGCACGGAGCTTGTGGGCAATGTCGACAAATTTCTCGATTTGCTTTGCTCGATTTTTTGGTTTGTCGTGACACAGAATCAGAGAGACAACCCTAACGGAATGTTAGGTGGGGACGAGGTATACATGCAACACTTGCCAATCCGCAAGGTGGTTTGAAATAGCGTTAAACCGCAAGATGGAGTCGGATTCAGGATCCTTGCGGCCGGGAATTAGCGTGTACCGTAGCCAGTGTCTCGGCTATAATGCGCACAAGTCGTTCAAAGGTACAAAGTATTCGGCCAAAGTTGACGAACCTCTATTTCCATAAAAAGCTTAGCCTCGACACGAGTAATCTCTTCGGCGATCTCGGAACAATCGTAGTTCTGTAGTTCTAATGACTGGCGATATAGCTCCTTCAGGAGTTGCTTCGGTGATATCTCGGGAATGTCGAATGGGTGCAACGAAGTGGGCATGATCAACGCCTTTGCACTCAAAGGCAGACTTTGCTTGCGCTCTCTTGAACTCGATCCAGTCGAGTCTTCTTCCCGAGAGGGTGCCACAGAGGACAAGTTTGACGACGCTGAATCCGTGGTTACTGCGAGCGATTCATCTTCACCATCCGATATACTGTAGAGATCATCAGCATCATCCAGCAAGTGGTCGGCCTTGTGTGCCCATGCTGAATCGGAATCAATGATGCTTGGAAGGTGTTCCAGAAAGGGAAGAAAGTCGGATCCGTAATGTAAAAGATAGGTCTTCCCAATGATGGATTTCACCAAGGCACTCAGAGCGCCCGCTGCACCCGGAGCAGCGAAATCCTGTGGGTATGTATGCATCCAAGTCTCGAGCAGATGACAAATCCTGCAAGGGAATGATCAGATGCTTACAGCGAGCCAGCGTATAGCTCACCTCATCTGAGCATAACTAGCAAACATGGGATCGCCCAATGAGTTATCGAGTTGTCGCATGCGCTTTTGCATGGCCAACAGGATACTTCGAGGGCTAGCAAACCTCCGATAAGTGAGCAAGAAATGCGCAAGGAAAGTTGGATCTGAATATAAATGTCAGATGTAATACAGCTGTCGTTATCGGGAGCTGACCATCCCCGCTGACTGCAAGAAACAAAAGCTTATCAAGGAGCTCATCCAGAGTGGCATACTGAACTGATCGACTTTTCAACAACAATCTCAGTCGAAAGCAAGACGCGGAAAAAGAATACGCACGGCTCCTTATCTTTTGGACGCTCATCATCCTCAAGCGCATCACCTTTCGCCGGATGCGAGGGTGAAAGAGAGGGTGACTGTAGACTGTTACTCGCCACTAGACTAGTGACGCTACGAGCATTTGATAGTTTGCGTTCGTTTGAAGCACGAGATTTCGCTTTCTCGTGCTCTAAAAATAAATCTGAAGTTGAGCGGGCACGTGTTGGGGACGTTGCAAGTGGCGGAGGTGATGATGGGAGGGTAGATGTTGGTGAGAGTCGAAAAGAACTGGTCTGAGACGAAGTGCGAACAGAAGGTACAGATGAAGGCGCCGTGGGCGTTACCGAGGCTGACCCTCGGCTCTCGAGCGGGAATGGAGAAACCAATGTCTCCGGTGAAGCAGGATTTCGAAAGTCAGTATCTGCATGCGGCACAGTTAAGGAAGTCCAACGTTTGACCGGACATCCAAACGCTTACTTGGTACTCTGAGGATAGACATCAACAGAAACTTGAACGCTTTTCTCATCTTCCCTGCATCTCCGACGTGATTTACTTGTACCAAGCCAACATCATGCTGCTGGAACAAACTCAAGGAAGTTTGAGGATCAACGGCTACGGGAAGATCCGACTTCAAAGCAACTGCAATCACAGAGTATTTCATCGGACGTATCAGCCCTTGAAAGGAACAATGAGCGACGATGACGAGAAGCCTAAATGACATTCGACGCACGGAGAAAGTTGGAAACAGGAACGAACGATGATGCATCTCCACTGTCATAACATACAAAGATGCCATCTACTCGAGGGGCCGAAGTCAGTCTTGTTATGTCCAACTCGTGAACTACGATTGAGACGCTCGGTGGGTCCCTTTGCTTTACCCAGTCGAGCCGCCTGGTGTCTAGAGAACATGAGGGATGGACAAACGAGTAAATACATCTATTGCTTACATCGGAAAGGCGTGGAGATTGAACTTCCTGACATGGCAAAGAGTGCAGTAAAGTCTTCGACACCATAGGCCCTTGCATCTTCTGAGACGAAAGTAGACTTTCCACAGCCAGGCGTGCCAACAACAGCGATAGAAATCTCCTTTGGGAACGACTGTGTCGCCTTAGTTTCGCTTTGCGATCTACCGATTTAGCTAGTTCCTTACCATTGGCTGAACCACATCGGACAGCAAACCTCTGCCTCCGGAGTTGGCCTGTAACCCAAGGCTACCGCTCCTGACACGGCCAGACATGACGTCTGTAAGGGAAGAATGCCTCGGGAAAGACTGAAGGGATGTCGTTGAATGCAGTCGCCGAGTGTCATCGCGTGATATGGGTTGGGGATGTTGGTTTGGAATGTTGTTCACCGGGACAGCTGGCAGTTGATTGCGAGCAGGGAGCTTGAGATCACCGGGTCGACGAGATTGTCGCGCCTGCTCCTTTCCTTTTACTGAGCCTCTTCTGCTCCTATCGCCCACCTTTTTCAGAGGCTGCCAGGAATCGGATTCACAGTTTTGCTCCACGGCCGAATCGTGACCGTCACTCCTGGCACTCATACTTACGCCACGAGTCCGAACGTATAATGGGGCGATTTCCGCATCATAACGGCGTGCAGAATCGACGGACAATTCTGTTCTGCGGGCGACGGATGAACTAGCTGGGGTGTGAGTGGTCCGAGGGAGTCGCGAACTAGATGGGGGGGACGAGATGTCTCGTTCGTAGTTGATGAGGGAATCGACGGATACAGACTTGCGGAGGTTTTGCTGTGGGGGAAGATGGGTAGAGAGAGGGTGCGGGTGTGGAGCTGGACGGGTGGAGGAGGTCGGATCGTGTTGGGTGGGGAGCAATGGAGAGTGTTGTGAGTCGTGGTCGCTCTCGTCGTCGGGCATCGTTATTGGAGGGAGTGTCGGAATGGCGGGCAAAGTGTGAGGTGTCGAGCTAGAAGTCGGGGCAGACATTGGCGAGTACTGTACTTGAGTTCAGATGGCGATCATGGAGGGCCTGGAGCAAAACAAATCACAAGCGCAGCGGCTCTCAGACGTCGCTCTCGACGACGAAGGCAACCAGATGTACTTAGTACAGGCGACTATTTTTTTTATTGTGGGATCGTCGCTGGCACTGGCAACGCCCCAAGCTCGAACTTATTCCTCATCCCGGCCATCATGTACCCTGGCAGCCCCAGAGTGTTGCTTGTTGTCAGTGTCCTCCCATGTCCACCGTCACCATGCCACTTATCCATACCATACCAGAACGATGATGGCCCGCCAGGTGCAGAGTCACCTTATATCTTTGGTCTTTATCAGCGCCTCACCATCCATCTTGGTGAGTATCTCCCATCTTTCCTTTCCATGACAACCTCTTATGTCACTACGTAGGATGGGATGTGAGAGTCGTCATACCAAGTTCCCAGAAGTCTTGGATCGGTTAGCGTGACCTCCCATCCTCCGAGTCGAGTGTCATCGTCTCAACATTGAACGTATAGGTAAGGCGTACCATATCACTGAACTTACCCGGGGGAAATATTTCTATCCAAGAATGCCAGGTAATTTGTCTGGCCACACTTAGACTTCCCCACTCATCTCTCCTAGATGGCGTAGAAGGCGACACGTCGGATATCCCACGACAATTAAAGGATCAAGAGATCGCAGAGTGGATTCTCCTGGATGGTGTACAGTTACCAGTCAATTTTTCCCGTTATTCGAACTTACATTGCGCGTATCGATCTCAAGACTCCAGCGACTTGTACAAATGTTGCTCTCCACAATTTATATCCTGGAGAAATCGACCTTGTCGTATGTACAAGTCAACAACACGTATTATCCGTCACATTCAATCGGCAACTCCATCCAGATTTCAGGGCCAAACTTTGGCAGGAATACATCAGGTTAGCTATTGCGCTATCAATAAAGAACGGCCTCATCATGTTTCATAGCCGCATTTTCCCTCTCATCTGGCACTATTGGTGCAGCAATGTCTGCTGCACTTTCTCGCACACGCGCTATTGCGATCTCTTATGGCAACGTGCACCATCCCACGCCCCTCAAATTACATGAACCTGCACATAATCTTTCCGCCCGTATCGTGGAATATCTATGGACAAATTGGGGCAAGGATTCGGAAGGAACGCGCAATGGCGAGGTTGACTTGTACAATGTGAACCTTCCCATGATCCCTAAACTTGCGGACCCTGAAGGTTTACAAGTATACTGGACACGCATGTGGCGCAACTCATACGGCCGCCTCTTCAAACACGCTCCAGTGGTTCACCAATCTCACGCAGGACGACATTCAGACGACGCTGATTCTGTCGATGGACTTATCTCCCGTGACAACGCGGCTCCTTACCTCGCGTTCAAATTCGCTCCTGACATCCAGCCTTTAATCAACCCAGATCTGTCGATTGTTCCCGTGGGGACGGATAGCTGGGCATTCGAAATGGGTCATGCTAGCATCACTCCCATGAGGTCTAGCTTCGCGGAAGTCGATTCCAAGGGCACGGACAACCCACAGAAGGTGAAGTTGTAACGCGAGGTTACCACATGTTATTCTGCTGAGAGAATAAGCACGAGTATGAAGCTACACTCTATCCAATGTCATCATGAAATAATCACTATCGATGTGGTTGCAACCGTTCGCAGAGTTCTATAACAAAGACAGCAAGATTGGTATCGTAGCGACAGCCGCCATAATTTGCAAAGTTGAAGAAAAATTGACGGAACATTGTGATGCTGAGTTCGACGAGCCACCAGCCAAAGTTACCGCCTTGTAGACTTTGAGAGAGTTGATAATCCATGATGCATTCTGCAAATGGTTCGTGGAGGCAACATTTCAGGTGTAAGTTACAGCACTTACCACGAAATTAGATGGGTCCATCAATATCCCGGTACAGGTTCCAGGACATCCTGAGGTGGAGTAGGAGTTACCGGCCCAGTCGCCTTGTTCGGATGAATCAACGGGGAAACCTTTTGATACATTCATGAGTCTCACCACAGAACGTGATATCTGGATGTAGAGTTAGCTTGAGGAGTACGAACACGTCTGGGAGGCGTACCAAAGATGATCGAGTGGTTAGAGAAGTACTTTGAGATGTCGCAATTCATTGGGGCGAGCGCCGCGACGGGTTCTCCCCAATTCGACGGATTTGGCAAACCTTGCGTGATGTCTTGAGGAATAGCAGCGCGGTAGAATGACCCTGAGCCAACGTCAGACACTAAGGAAACACACAAATTCTCGTGAGCGGACAAACTGCAATCCCATTCGAATCCCATTTCATCGCAAACACGCCACCACTTTGTGATTCAAAGTATGGGCCATATGACGCCCTGCTCCATTCCGTGACCCCGCAACCAGCATTGTTATCGATCAGTGCATTGCACTGTAAGTTGTTCGTACCGTTACTTTGCTGAAGTAGCATCAGTGCAACCGATGAACTAGCGACTGCTGCGATGACCTACTACGATTGTACCCGTGAAATTAGTTGTGGCTGTCAGATTGCACCCTTTGCCAAGCTTAGCGAAGATCAAGATATTCTCGCTAACCATACCTGGAGCAGTGTGCCATGTGACTTGGTTGTGTTCATTGTCGTGTACACCTTCGATAATGTCTATTTCACCGTTCTTCAGCGGAGTCAAAAAGAACTTTAAAGACGGCAAGCATACGTACCCACGGCCAAGGTCCATCTCCCAAGGTCCTGACAGAAGTACAGGGTCAGGAAGGTGATCCATAAAAAAGTATTTCGCCGAGTACCAAAAAGCAGGCCATACACCTATAAGACAAGTCGGAGAAGGCCACATGAATAAGTAACGCTACGAACCACATCCCCAAGGTGCCCTATCGAGGTCCAACACGAAAAGACCAGTGTTGTACGCAGCTTGGCTAGATATACGCACGCTAGAATGGTTCATTGAGCACATTACCTCGAGCTTTTGCGGATGCTTACCTGTTGCGCTTAACACCCTCGGGAAGCCAGGTAGTATTATCACCTTTCATAATAACTTTGTCGTCAGATGTCACAAACGCTAGGCCATCGGCGAATGCAGTCTGTTTATCGACGAAGCTGAGAGAAACTCTGTTTGGTATCGATTGAAGGAAATTCAGACTCACGTCACTAGTCCGCTGCAGAGGCCGTACGTCAGCGCCGGTGGATTCACGAAAAAAGGGTGCGTGCGGACTTGGTAGGATCCGCACCGGTGTAAAAGTCAAAATTACTTTGTGATATACTCGGTTAGCACGGACGTATCAAACAAGAAGCATGTTTCGACGCACTCGAAAAAACTCGAGCCCTCGTACGTGTCTTGGATCACCCACAATGTTGTGTTCCCGACGGAGGCGCGCTTCGAGGAACCGATATGCGGTCCACCAACCTTGGATGAGTGCGGGGAGAAATGCAAGAGTCCCGCAGCGTGCGCCAGTGATGCCGCCGAGAAGACATGTAACAGCCAACAGAACGATGGTCCGTAGTATCTCATTCCGTGGTGGGTTCAAAGAATGTCGTTGGTTCTCCGCTACACGAGAGATCTGGGACAACACCGCAGCCAAGTGTCGTAACTATTGTGGACGCACACGCGACGAACATGAGGCCAGCCGAGCTCCACTTGGAAAGTTGGACTTTCTCGCACGGTCAAGATCACACGAGTTCAAAGTGCAAGGCACGGTTTTCATCAACTTGTCGGGACATACGACCATATCAAACATAGACGGAAGATGCATTGTAACAAGGCGGGCGCAGCGGTGCATAAAATCACCGGTAACGACGCAGACTGAGCGTGTTGTGTTTCTTCCAAGTTGAACGGGCCGGCGTATGGTTGTAGCGGTGTCCCTTGCCAAGCCCACGATTCTGCTCGAGGTGTGAGTCAACATCGCTGAATTAATACTCGAAACGGACCTGTTTTCCGGTGCTGGTGAGTCCACGAGCCTCGCGACGTTTGTGCACCGGCCTTGCGATCCAGTTGATGCGAGGGTCCCGGCGAATCTAACCCTAGCTATCAGAGCAGTGGCGACAAAGGGATTGGCCCTTACCGCCTTGTGACTGGGATCTACAAGGATAACCTCGTAGTATTTGTAAACACCGTCTTGATTGATCCAGTACGAATTCAGAACGCGCAAGTTGCCACAACGACGACCAACACGTTCCTCTGCGACACTCCTCAAGCCCCGTTGGAACTTGAGGTGATTAACACCCTGACGAACGGGCTTTCCATAGGTAGCACCTGATGGGTGCTTGAGCTACCATGAGCACACAACAGATGGAAGGAACTAACCCTTTGGTACAGGCTTTTTGCGGTTGCCCCGCCTAACGCGCACACGGTAGATAACATAACCTTGCTTGGCCTTGTAACCCAAACGGCGCGCTTTGTCAGGACGAGATGGACGGGATGCCCGGTGGATAACATTCAACTGACGGTACTCCCAGCACCTGCACCATGATACACTTAGTGAACCGACGAAAGCTCCCTTTCTGGTAACCCACCGAACACGAAGAAGAAATCGCAGCACGTCAGATTGCTTTTTCTTGTACAATTCGCTGATATACTTGTATGCGCCCATCTCGAGACTGGACGATGAGAACTGTCAGAATAACATTTCGGTATCCAAGAGCCAGCAACAACAATCCACCCTTGTTCTGTGAGACCCACGGCCTGTCTCGAAAGAACGGTGGGCTTGAAGTATGTACTCAACGGCCCGATATCAATGAATAGGTGGAACGCACCTCTTGAGGGGTTCAGTCTAACGCGATGGCGGCCAGGCTTGGCTTGGATTGATTGGGGACTGGCTGGACATTACCGGAAATTGCCGGTTTCAGCGGACATTGCCGATGAGCCTTGCACCAATTGTTGTGCTTTGTATGGCTACAACAATAGGCTGCGTTGTATTCGTGGGTCGTCAGGGTCTCCGCTAACGTTGAATACTCGAGTGATGTGGACGGGGGAGTTACTCGACTTTCTTCTAAACTTCCTTGCCTCCTTCCCTGATAGATATAACCCACCGCTCTACACCTGTTGCTTGCCTTGGTACTACTATGGCCTGGTGGGGTATCGATGACCTTCGCGGCTACATGAAAGATGCAGTACTTCCCGAACTAAAATATGGGCGCGAGACACTGAGCTCTTTTCCGCCGTCCGGACACAAAAGCCATCGCAACACGCTTTCCACTCGGTTCAGGAAAGAAAGACACCTTACTTCGATCCAGTGTTTAGACGACACCTATGATAGCTTGGTCAACAATTGTCAGCCCTTGACGTGTACTCGATATGTGATGTTTGCTGACATTGCTTAGGGATCACGGCAAATGTCCCAGATACATCCCTTGGGTTAAGCCTAAGAGACCAGGACGAGCAGACTGGGGAAGTCTTGACTGTGCCCTCAGCCCGAAAATTCAGAATAAGTTCAACTCTACCCGCGCCAGTGACAGAGTTTAATCGGTACGTCGTGCCATTCTTGTTTTTATGCTTGTGGGATGGTTTGCTGAAGTCGTTGCCTAGACTGTGGGCTTGGATCGATCATTTCCCCCTGAGGACTGTACAACGAATACTACATATTCTTTATCCTCAAACCCAAGACTGGGGCTTTGTATCAGAAACGCAATCCCACTATGACGACCACATTTTCAAGGAATTTTACTTTACCCGTACAGAATGCCCGTCAACCGCAGAGATTGCCTCGAACTCTGTGCTTGTTGCCTGTCAGCCCCCATGGGTGCTCTCTAGCGAAGATATGTGGCAATTCACCGAATTGCAGTCTGTAAGTTGCGACCGCCATGTCAACGCACAAAAAACTGATCATTCTAGTTACCCGCTGGTAACACCCGCTTGCGAGGGAAAGAGCGTCTTTGGTGCAAGGTTCATAATTAACCCAGACTATCGACGAAGCTCATTCGCCATAGCTTTGGGACCTGTGTGTCCGCAAGCAGTGTTTCTATTTTATTGTGACTTCTTATCAACAATGGGCGTTCGGGGTCTTCTCTGATGGTAATGTGTACACAATTGTTTTCGCCTCCTTACCAAGATGATCACTAGGATGGACGAATGCTTATATTTCGCCACCATTCGATGCTCGGGCAAGTCAGCCTACTGTCATGCATGCCATCCTATACTGGCTGGCCTCTGCACTTGACATTGATGATGGGTATTCTCCGCCAAGCGTGAGTGGGACCTGACTTTTCGCTGAAAATAGCTTCTCTCACCAATTCGTTCTTCACCGTAGCTGCCAGAACCAGTTGAATATGTGATGGGTCAGTTTGAAATACCGCCGTCTGACACTTGTGGTCCAGATACCATTCAGGAATCCTTGTCAAGCTGGGCAGGACAAAGCGATGGTAAAGTTTTTCAGGCCAAAGCCTCTCGCGACTGATTTTTTACCAGATGTTTCGCCGTCCGCCCGTGCAGAAGCGTGTGCACCCTTAGGCACATCTGAGAAAGGGGATGACGATGATGGTCCGACGTCAGAACCATATGTCAAGCCAAGAGACCCCGCGGAAACCTGGAAGATGGTTGAACGATGGCGCGCGACCTTGCCAATTACGAATGTTGATCGAAGAAAGGGAAGAAGAATGGGTGTCCAGACGGCGTACAACCCGCTCCCAAGATCGGACCTTGACTTGGTGTCCCCAATATCAGCTGACCTCTTCAGGGACGCCGCCTCTACTACTGCGTCTTCCGATTGTACGGAAGTTGGGAATAACAAGGGTCACTGGCTGGTGAGCATCAAACGAAGATAAGACAAGAGTCTCGTTAGTACATCGGCGCTTCTATGTACATGACCTGTATCCAAGCAAGAGCACTTCGAAATCAGCTACATGTATTATGATTCTCGTGTTCCTCTATCTTTCGTCGAGCGCAACCGCAACCATGCGGTACCCAAAAACAAACCCCACGCAGAGCAGATGAGTAGAACCGACAACCAGGCATAGAGGCGACCCCGACGTTTTTCCGACCACCTGTAGTTATCATGTGCAGGTTCCCATGCAATTCCATCATTGCGCGATAAAAGTGGCGCACGCTCAACTATTGGACTTGTGTGAGAGTCGGAGTCAAGCGCAAAACGTAAGTCTTCTGGGTAGTAGGGATCTCTGCCTCTTCCCCTCCGACATTCATCGAGATAACTCAGGCCGTGTAAGCCGGCCACTTGTAAAACATTGAAAAACAGAAATGCGTAGAGAAGAAGCTGAATGCTGGGCAGCTTGGATCCATGTCCCGGTGACCGGTTGTCAAGCAAGATTCCAGCAAGCGTCTGAAATATAGTAGACCCCGTGTGCTCTAACTATCGAATGAGGACAGGTGATTAGCTGGATATCACGGCGCCTCATAGCACTCACAGCTTTGTGGACAGCAAGGGTCGTGGAGACATATTTCAGCGGCACGATAGCAGGCACAATGATCACTAACAAGACTTGGGGAGAGTCAGTACGGTGTGGTGTACAAGTACGGAGCTTACGTGGAGAAAACCCGAAACCACCAGCAAAAGAAATAATTCCGGGGAGGGGGGTTCTCATCCACTGCGGTGGCATTGCCAGCCATGCATAACAGAACATAGTCAAAAACGAAGAAAACACAAACATCCTCGTAGTGGCTCTTGGGTCACTGGCGCGATCTATCAAGTATCCGCACTGACCCGCAAAGATCAGCCGTATTCCCGAGTTAGCACTGAGTAACTCACGACAGGATACAAGATTATGCTGCCAGCAAGAAGATACGATGCTTGCGTACTGGCTGTCGCTTCGCTTAGATTATATCGTTTTTCGAAAATGTTCCTGACGGGGACGTGAGGCAAACAACGTTGTACGGAAAAATGTCGTCCCTACGCAGCTAAGTGAGTGAACGGTGACCACAATACACCGCAAAGTACGTTCAGGCCGATATATCTTCTGAGGAGTCAACACAGATACGAGAGAGAAAATGATGACTCACGCCCAAAACACGTCTCCGAGTAGCGGTACTTCCTTCAGACTAACATGGCGTTTTTTTGCCACCGTTTCGAGAGCCATCGCCTCGGAGATGCTGTACACAGCACGCCGCCGAGCCTCGTGTCGAGCCTCGGCAGCTTCGAGAGTTATTCCGGATCCTCTGATCAACCAGCGGGATGCGGACATGTAGACGAGATTCATAATGAAAGAGAAACCTGTCAATGCTGCTGAGACATAGAACGGCGCATGGGGCCCGAAGGCGACAGAGAGCGGATAGGACGTGCGTGCTGCCAGAAACGACGCGCACTTTCCAGCGACAAGACCCACGGCCATGGACGTGCCTAATCCATGGGAGTGAAAAAATCGCACGATGATGGATTCTTGAACGACCGCAAGTGGACTTAAACCAAGGCCATATATAAATAACCCAAAAGTCATCAGGCGGACACTCTGCTGCATTTCTCCAAAGAGAAGGACCAGCTGGCCTACGGTGACCGTGAGACATTGGAAAACGAAAGCTCTCCGAAACTTACCGAGGAATACCACCCCGGTTGCAAATATACTAGCGAGTGTGGTCCCAAGTTTGCTGGCAAGCATTCCGCCAACGAGGGGAGTCCAGGTTCCGTTTAGGCTATAAGCAGATATCAAGAGGCTGAATTCAGTGTTAGAAGTCCCGAGCTCTCGAGACAGCCGAGACTTGAGAGGGGCGAGTGTGTATGAGGCGCTGCTCAGACATGAGTTCGAAACTTTAACAAAGAAAAGTAGTGTACTAATGGCTTCCGATACTCAGAGAACAAGCACACAGAAGTGCAAGGGTCCGTACGAAAATTGCTCTGGCAGGAGATATTACTTGATCGCTTGGGAGGTATTCGTGGGTGCATTCGGTCGAAGTGCTATGTAGCTGGTCGCTATCCGCGACGCTGTCTTCGAAGAGCGGATCTGTGGGGGACACCCTGCCGGTGCCATCGACGAGTGGCGAGCGGGGTGGGGTCGAGTTTTGCATGAGGACGGTGGTGTGGTGTGAGAGTCGTCCAGCTTATCAGATAAAATTTTATGGTCTAGGAATGACTAAGCTGCTGTGCTTATCACTGGCTACATGCTATGCTTTATCACGTAAGCAGTGTATACGATCCCGACCCGCCTTAGGCTACACATAAAAGCTAGAATGCTGTTGTCGCATGGCTTAATTCTTCTTCATTGGTCAGACTGGTCTGCGAGATTCACTCACGTAGCTCCGCTTGCTTGTCCGCAACCACATACACGTTGCCAGTAGCGTCAGGGCACACAATCCAAACTCCACCCACCCCACCGCCTCCACAGTGAGCGTCTCTCTGCAACCACTGACACTGCTCAGACCTTGGGGTTGAGAGCAGGGCGAGCTCGGGTTCGCGAACCCAGAGGAATTCGACACCCAATTGCAGTCGCCCCCCCTGCGCGTGCTGTGCATCATGCCTGCAGCAACCCCCTGTAGATGAACAGCCTTATCAATCAATCCTGTCAACTTCCGCACCGCTCACTCACCCAGAGCACCGTGGTGATAAACAGCCAAATAATGGAGCTCGCCATGCTGGCGAGGAAGTGCACGGCACCGTCCACAATCCAAAGCAAGTAGGCCGTCCCAAACATCGTCGTCCAAACTGCGTTGAACTCGAAAAGAATTAATCTGCTCTACATCGTCAGAGAACATCACAACCTTACTGGGGGGTACGCACAGCGAATGAGAACGAACGCTAGGCCAGTTATGGTTCTCGTTTCCCGCACTGATCAGAAAAGCCGTGAGCCCAAGCTCGGCCATAGCACAAATTGTGATGAGCACGAAAAGGAATGGGTGATAATGAGTCTTGATGTAAGGCATTTCTCAGTGTCCCTCGGAAGGTTTGGAATGAATACAGGTCAATGGCTACGAGGAGACGAAGCAAAGGTGCGCATCCGAGTAATTGAAGGTCTCCTACATCGTGGTACGGTCGTGATGTCCATGCGAAACACACGAGGTAGTGGCCCAAAAGCTGTCGCCCGGAATGACACGTGCCAGTAACTGGCCCCTTCATTCTGGACTATTCGCCACGACATGCGTGTCCAGCATGTCGTGAGCCGAGCGGTACGCGTCGCCCAAGTCCACTCACACCAGTTGTCATAATCAAAGGCGATTCACGCCATTATACCATTCCCACAATCAAATACACTTTAATGCAAGCATCGCAAGGTTGAGAGCGCCATCTCGCGTTTTATTCCCTGACATTTCAGGATTAGATATCGGAAAGAAACACCCGAATATGACAACCTGCCTCCTATAAACCCTGAGGCATGCACGAAGATACAGTCATCGATTCCAGTTAACTTGGATAAGGTGTCATCCCGGAGGCCCCTCCATTCCTCCGGGAGTGCCTTGCGGCTTATAAAGCTGTCAGGGGCGACGGGGACGGCCTGAACGCGCCAATTCGCGCCGACTTCGTCCGGGTAAACGACATAAAGTGGGAGACGGTCTTCAGTAATTCCATGCTCGGCTTCAAGCTGAAAGAGATGCTCCTGTACCATCCATGAAACAAAAGTGACTGACCGCACGCAATGCGCAGCGCACCTTCCATGGGACAAAGCGTTGAAACAGAAGGATGCGGCCATCTGGGTCTTCATTGTATCGCGCGGAGAGTGTAGAAAGAACGATGTCTCGCGCAGGTAGCCAGACGTCTGCATAGTGCTTGAGTCTCCCGAGAAATTCTTCACCAGCAAGTCGTGAGGCGCTAGCGAAGCGCGACTAGAACACAAGTAAGAAAAAGCATGGGATCAACTACTTCAACGCACATCGGTGACTTGAGGAATGGTTGATTCGATCCATGAAGGATTAAGCCAGCTCACTCTGCTTGATAGATCGGTTCGATTGCTATATCTTGGTTGTTCTTTGGACGGATATTGTGATATGCCATTGTCAATGGCATCTATAGCCTCAACAAATTCCTACCGCGAACATGAGTCATCGGACAATGCTAGGGTGCCAAGATTCACCTTGTATAGCTTCAGCCAAATTGTGTGAACTTTTGCGTGGTCGACATCAACACCGATTTGAGCAGCGATGATTTCTTTTCCGAAATGCCTGCTCCAATATCTCAGCCATATCGTCGCTTTACGGCGCCGTTTACATACTTGTAGATCAGACCAGCAGACGACAACTTGGTCGTAAATCCATGACCAAAGACTTCCTGAAAACCTCTCTGGTGGTGGTCGAAGCGCTGTTTGCTTTCGTCATACACCGCACCGACATCAACGACGATGTCGCACGCATCCAGAACGACAGGGTCCCTGGTGCGCTTCACATCTACAAGACTGTTAGAAAGCGGAAGCAAAGACCTGTCTTGCATGAGCACCTGCGGCTTGATATTTTTCCGTTAGTTGCAAAAGAAAGATAGCTAACGCTTCGTCACAATGAAACGCGCCGTCGTGAGTCCCTATCGTCTGCGGGAGGCTGTCAGGGTTGGCACGGCCGAGAAGAAAGATAGCACGCCTTGGTATCCATCCACTTCCTTTTCACAATCTGGCGTGATTGAGACGTGCGTGAATGATCAAGTGCGCAAAACCGGGCAAGTCGGTGAGATGCTAGCCTGAGCCTGAGGTGGCGCTGAACGACTCGGGAGGAAACTAATGATCGCAACATGCACCCCAGCGGAACCGATTTCGCATTTTGAAAACGCAAACCGTAGCTGAGATATCCAAAGTACTAGTTGCAATGATCCAAGAGGGTCTACGAAATTTTGTGCTTTACAGTCTATACATCGACCATCGTTCATTGCGGCAAGAAACTTGAAAGTCCACCAAGGTAATAGAGTAAAGTGTCAATGAGAGGGAGTAGCTACGATGTCAGATAGACATATGAATGTCTGCAAACCCAGC
This sequence comes from Neotropicomus parvogracilis, assembly GCA_038088955.1. Classification (NCBI taxonomy): domain Eukaryota; kingdom Fungi; phylum Basidiomycota; class Agaricomycetes; order Boletales; family Boletaceae; genus Neotropicomus; species Neotropicomus parvogracilis. The sequence goes on from JBBPJX010000324.1 coordinate 18,201, forward strand.
AGGGTCCAAAGGAATCGATGAGGTCCACCACAGGCGCCGCAAGTAACACATGGGTAAATTGGAGTCAAACAAGGGTCAAAGCCCCCCCGACGACAAACCCGACAAACCCAACCAACGCAGCGCTCCGAAGTGCCTCTGCTCCAGCGATGTAACCATCTGGTGGACCATATATGCCGCCGGATCCAGATGTCCCTGGACTCGGCGCGCCGCCGTTAGGGCCACCACCGTTTGCACCGGCGACGGTGGAAGGAGCGGTCGGGAGGATGGAGGGTGAGGTTGAGGTTGAGGTCATGTTTGCGGTGATGG
>JBBPJX010000325.1:0-18381 GCA_038088955.1 Neotropicomus parvogracilis
CATTAATAGAATTAATTTGGACTATAACACCAGCTTTAATATTAACAATTATTGCTTTTCCTAGTTTTAGATTATTATATTTATTAGATGAAGTAACTTCACCAACTATAACAATTAAAATAAAGGTCGTCCCCACGGGGACCGAAAAACCAGACCAGCACCATGAGCACACTACACCCAATCGCTATCTTCTTCCATGCGAATTTTCTGCCTGGCCTGCTCGCCCCCATTCCACCTTCGAGACGCTCGTACGTCGAGCCTGTAGAAACCATGGAAGAACGAGTATTAGAAGAAATGGAACTTTGGCCACGAGGCCCACGACCTAGGTCAACAGAGGTGGAGAACGCCAAGCGGTGTTCACGCGGAATGTTGGAGGGTGGAGTTTAAACGGTCGCTCAAGCGCCATCACGGCCAATCGCAATTTTTCGACAAGGCAGTTCTATCACACGCAGCGAGATAGCACACAACTTTCGTACATTCCTGTTTGAGTTGGATTTCAAGACAGTGACGATTGGATAAACGGACGAAAACGCGGAACGAGGGGATGGGGGGTACGACGACGCTCCTAACCAAGTGAAGTGGGGATGATGAGTGTAGCAGTACACGGAGCATCGAAGATTTAACGACGAGTCAATGAAATAGATCGTTTGCGAAGAAATGAGGAAATGCATGGGACAGACAGCGACGGGTATAGAGAAACGCGAAAAAGAAACACCGCAAGAGAAGAAATTATGAGTCCGGGAACTCTGGGCACTGGATATGGTGGCTGCGAAGCAATGCCTGGTAGGTCGTCGCTCGCTGCTTCCACATCTCGCTCTCCCGCTTGTACTGTTCCAAGCTCTGCTCCAACTCCCTCTGGTACTCGAGCTTACGCTTCCGACTGCGACGAGCCGCAATCGTGTTTTGACGTCGCTTTGCTTCAATTTGCTCCTGCTCCGACTGCGTGGGAGCCACACCTTCCTCGACAAGTTCATCCTCCTCATCACCAGGCCCAGCGGCGCGGGGCCGCTTGCGACGCCAGGTGGCAGGAAGCTCCTTCCGAGATGTAGCCGAAGGAGTAAGATACTTGCGCGATTGTGTGGGTGCGTCAACAGGAACAAGCAATTCGGGCATAATGTTCTTGCGAGTACCAGTAGCGACTGACTTCCGCTTCGAGGGAAGCGGAGCCACCTGTCTACTGAGCGGAGAGGTGTCGGGGGTGTCGATGAACGGTGTTTCAGGAGTCTCTAGGCTGTACATGTTGTCTAGGTTGGGAAGATGAGGCAACTCCGGTGGCTTTGACCCCTCAGAATATAGGGTGTCACAGAGGTCGCCAAAGAGAGAAGGGAATTCGCCGAATGAGTCACCCGCAAAGTCGCCCATCAGGGGACTTGTCATGACGTCGGCGTGAATGTCGGAGCCGAGAGCAGGTGTAGTGAGCAAATCGTCATCAAGAGGCGAATCGATGAGGGGCGATGTCAAGAACTCGTTGAGATCGTTGGACATTTGAAGGTCTGGCGTTGCTGCACAGTGAAGTGAGCCGATCTGAATCAAACTGGCCACAAAAAACGACAAACCGTTCAGCACGTCCATGAGCGACCTGATAGCTTCAGCGTCCGACACACCAGTGGCGGACGCCGCTGGCGCCACGTCCTCGAATGGGACATCGTTCGCGCCATCATCGCCTGGCTTTTGAGACAACATAGTCAAATAATTGGAACAGAGATTTGCGAAATCGGGAGAAGACGAGAGGGGTTCTGTAGGTAGTGGAGGCAGTTCTTCAGAGTCGGTTGTTCTACGCGGAATTGTACGAGGGGCGACTGGCAAAAACTGAGGTATCCCATAGTGGGCGGCAAGATCCGAGATGTTGCTAAAGACCTGATTAGACGTCTGTGGACGTGCAGGATAGATGTTTATCGCAGCATGGCGAGTAGACGAGTTTGAAAGTTGGGAACTTTCAAGAGCGATGGGCAGTGAGACGACATGACCTGGAATGGGTGAGGGACCGGGGTGATGCGAGGACGGCCGGTAATTCAGAAGTTCCTGGAGCCGGAGAACATCTTGATCAGGAGTATGCGGCGAATATGGATCCGGAATTGCGGAGTGGAGAGGAGTAATTGGAAGAGAGGTGGGGCCAGGGGACAACGTGAAAGGCCCGGCGGTTCTGGAACCATGAGACGATGAAATCAGCGCCTCATTCTCAGCACAAGGGGTATTGGTATGGTGAGCATCCGTGTGCGGCAATAGTTCCATGTGACTCGGAGAGCACTGAGACAGCCGTGACCCCGAAGGCCGCGCCGATGATGTTCGTGAGTGCCCTAGAGGGGACGGACGAGACAGATCGGGCGACCTCGGGATCGACGCGTGGTCGTAAAAAGATGCCGACATGATAGCGCAGCGCAGAATACTGATTTCAGTCGATAGACAGAAAGAGTTTTGCGCAGCGATGCCAGGCAAACAAGCCACACGTAGCACGCAATGGAACAGACGTAGACCGAACTGAATTACTCACGGATAAGAGTGGATGAGTACGGCTGACTCGAGGGCGATTCAGGAGCAGTGCGCTATCTGCTCCAGGGTGTCAGTAGATGAGGGTAAGAAGGAAGGATAGGATAGCCCGAATTTCTGACTCGACCGTCTTATAAAGAAACCAATTTCACAGCTTTTCAAGCTCAGACGCGTGTTCCCGAAAGCACCGCCTTACCGACCAACTAGGTACCAACAAGGTTTTCTGTTACAAACAAGAAAAAGAATACACATGGAACATCGAGGATAATCGTGGCAGCGAATCATAGGTTGGGAATAACCAAGCTGCGGTGCACGCACCCGACGGCTACGGAAGACCACAGCCCACGCAGCCTTCGTGGAACTGCGGAGTCTACGTATGCGCAGGCAGTTCGGCCAAGAGCCGGAGCAGGGTAGCCGACGGCAATCAAGCCAACGAACACCAACCTATCAGGAGAGAGCACGATATTGCCCAAGGGCAAATTCGATGCCAGTACGGGACACGATCTGGGATCAATACCTCGCAAGAGTCGAAACGCCGATTGTTCGACGAATACCTACGCTAGAAGGACGGATGATTCAGGAATTACGTGTTATCGGTGTCCAACAAGCTCACCGTGATGACTCGATCTAACGCCGTGCCTGGGACTGAGTTCCAGGGTTGATTCTAATCAGAAAGCTGCTGTCATGCAAACGACTGGTGCGACGCGATGCTATCGAGAAACAGATCCGCAACGTTGCGCCAGTCCGCCATACTCACTGCTCAACTACTCCGTGGACTTTGACGCACCTATCTGAGGTGGGAGAGACATCCAAGCAAGTTGTCTAGGTAACGTCACCAGAACACGACCATGTGCGAGACAATAATTCTTCACGCCAAGAGGGATGAGGACGTAATGCAGACCCCACGAAACCAAAACCTGTTGCTTTCCGTGGGAACGTTGGGGGAAAGATGAAAGCCCCAGTTTAAGAGGCGCAGCAAGGCTATGTGCCGTAGCCCATCGAGACGTCCCCTACTTGGAGAAAGTGAATAGCCAAACCATGTGCACGAGGGAATAGCAATTACCGGTAAGCGAGAGTGCGGTGAAGACTTGCCGCCGAGACATCGCTGCCGACCTGCAGTTGAGGACTGTCACCACTGCGGATTCATGCGAGTCGACGAAGTAGGAGTGAGCTGAACTAGTGAATGGCGAGAAGTCGACAGAGTTGAACATGTTGATTATGTCAACATCGTTTGCAAGCAGACCAAATTGTACCCAGCGCTCTACAAGACAAGTTGTCAGGCCAAGCACAACCCCTGAAACCGGGAATCGAAGCTGTCCAATTCGGATGTCCCCGGTCGTCACCCGCTCGACACCTCCGGGTATAAAAGGGCCATTCGCCAATGACTGATCGCTATCGTAGTACCGCTTCAACCCGCATTACTCTTCACGATGACCAGGCACTCACACCACCACGCACACCACCACGCACACGAGCAAGTATGTACACCGACCCGCGCATTCCACATACAACTCAGTTACTGACTCGGTTTCAAGGTCATGAGCGCGCACCACACGGCCCATCTCTCTCACGAAATCATCGCGGCTGCTGCCGCCTACGAGGTCCGTTACTTGCCTTTTGCCACGAAACGTGCCGACTGTCTTGTAGGCCGCCAAAGCGTGGAGCGAGCACCAAGAGAAACATGGCAAGCATACCTCTCATGCCAAGGCAAAGGAATTCATGTACGTTCCTACATCCAGTTCTAAGGTACGATGACTCAGCTTTTGTCTCAGGGCTGCTGCTAGTGCCGCTTTCATCACGCACATGATCGAAACCAGGGGTCTCGATGCGTTCGACCAGCACAAGATCAGGACAGAAGGTGAGTGAAACGCAGAGGTGCGGAATTTCAGTGCCTGATGATTGCGCATAGCTGCAAAGCACCACGACAATCACCTGAAGGATTACTATTGATTCAGTGTACCATATCCTGTGTTGTAATAACTGACACGAACTGTTGTATACCCTTGCATGTGTGGTAACACCGCTTTGGATGGCGACTTGATATACCATTGGAATAAGTATCTGCAAGCCACAATTGGACGGCGGTGATCCGACCAATGTTAAGCTATAAGCTATGTCAGCTTGGGTTGGGTCGCGAAGTTTCATATGAGCATTCGAATGGTAGACCTGGCCGCCCGGCGAGGGTATTCAAACATTTCATTTGAAGGCATCGATCGCGGCCGTGCAGAGTTGAAATAAACCGATATCCAATGCATATTTCTATGAATAACTAAATTTCATTGCAAAATGCATCGAGTCCACTATTCCTTGTTTCAGCGCATCACAAAACACTGAAAGTTCGTCGTGGTGTCTGAGCTTGTACCATATTCATCAATAAATCACTGAATGTATTCTTGCACATCACAACGCTTATTCGTGCTTATTTGCTTGCTAGGCTGACTTACGAGCATGCACCATACAAGTGGATTAGCCCCAATTGCCCACTCTCGTGTGCCACCGCTGTTGTAAACTATCAAGTGATATGTGGCATTCTCCTTGTCGTCCTCTCCAACCCGTAATCCTTATGGTACCGTCATCCTCGTCATCCTCGTCCTGCAGGGTACGGATGCGGGTGTACCCAGCGAGTATCGCACCGGCCATGCGCGCGATATCGCTGTCATAGTCACCATGCGAGTTGGCTGTGCGCACGTCCTCGGCGAGTCCCGCAGTGGCACTGATCACGCGCGCAATGTCGCTGTCGTCGCCATCGCACAATAGCGTCGGCCGTGCACACCTGGTTATCTCGTCGTCATCATGTGGTGGGGTTGGCTACGCGCATGCCCTTGTCGCGCCAGGTATCTGTGTAAGAGTATGAGTATGATGGGTGACGCGACGACGACAACAAGCCCCGGCCCATGCTACGGCGGTACCGTGACACGGGTACTCTCCCTGCCTGTTGCTCCCCTTCGTCTCGCATATCCCCTCGTCCGTGAGAACCACTCACACACCGGAGATGTAGTCCATGTCAACCAATGCCAATCGGATTTTGTCCGCTCCCGCCCCTCCTACGTGAGTCCTCACACACGGTTCATGGGCCGTTCCCAACACTCTGCATATAGGTAAGATGAAGATGCGATACAGTATGGGTCTTTGCACGCCAAGTTGAGCCAAGCACAAACCCTGAGACCGGGAATCAAAGCTGTCCAAACCAGTGCAGTCCAAATTATTCGGATGTCCCCGGTCGTCACCCACTCGAATAACGTGCTCAATCAGATCCGGGTATAAAAGGGTCGTTCGCCAACGACTGATCGCTATCGCAGTACCACTCCAACTCGCATTACTCTCCAACACGACTTTCGCGATGACCAAAGAAGCATACGATCAAGTATGTACACCGACCCGCGCATTCCGCACAACTCAGCTACTAACCCGGTTTCAAGGTCGTGAACGCGCCCCACAAGGCCAAACTCTCTCATGAAGTCATCGCGGCTGCTGCCGCCTACGAGGTCCGTTACTTCCCTTTCGCCGCGAAACACGCTGACTGTTTTGTAGGGCGTCAAAGCGTGGAACGAGCACCAAGAGAAACATGGCAAGCCCGCCTCTCATTCCACGGCAAAGGAAATCATGTACGTTCGTACCATCCAGTTCTATGTACAATGACTCGACGTTTGTCTCAGGGCTGGTGCTGCTGCCGCTTTCATCACGCACATGGTCGAAACCAAGGGTCTCGATACGATCGACCACCAAAAGGCCAAAGCAGAAGGTTTGTCTAAAGTAGAAGTGCGGAATTTCAGTGCCTGATGATTGCGCATAGCTGCAAAGCACCACGACAATCACCTGAAGGATCACTATTGATTCAGTGTACCATATCCTGTGTTGTAATAACTGACACGAACTGTTGTATACCCTTGCGTGTGTGGTAACATCGCCGCATTGGATCGTTTCTAATGGTGACTTGATATGCCATTGGGGCATGTATTTGCAAGTCACAGTTGGACGGCGGTGACCCGACCAATGTTGAGCTAGCCATGTCAACTTGGGCTGCGTCGCAAAGTTTCATATGAGCATTTAAACGGTAGATCTGGCCGCCCGGCGAGGGTGTTCAAACACTTAAATGTTTCACTTGAAGGCATCGATCGCGGCTGTGCAAAGTTGACGAATAATCCGTCGTTTGACAGCAGGCCCTGCCTCCTTTCTGTCCACTGTAAGTAATTTGCCTACAGCGGACGGAAGGGGGGAGTGGACGAATCGAAACATCTCTCTGAAGCAGAGGCTTTGCGCACCTATACGTCCGAGCGAGACGATCCCTGAAAGGGTTAGGTCTGTCCAAGAGACGGTGGCGGGTCTGCAGGTCATGTGCGCACGGGACTGAAAACGTGCGTGACTCCTTACATACGGTTTATGGGTCGCGCCCATGTTCAATGAAGGACAGCCGAAATAAACGGCAACTTTCATTGACTGGTGCTGGCAGACGGTTCGAAAGAGTGCATCATTCCTTTTTATTAAGGAGGTGCCTGGCCGCCTGACTAGACGCGGCGCTGCGGACGCATGCAGCTGAGAAAACTCGACCACTTGTTGGCACATTACACCTCAAAGGCAGAAGGCCGTCGTCGGTCTGTCTCAGCGACCTTGATCCCAGTCATCCAGCGGAACTTGAGAGACGGAGATCGACCCGCTCCATGTTATCCGGTATTGTATGTTGCGGACACCAGAGTGACATAAAAAAGGGCACGCAGCTCGTGCCTGCCTTGCTGGGTTTCAAGAACAATGCATCGCCAAGGGCCAGAACCAAGTAGACCTTATTTTGACTTTCCCTCCTTCACAAGCCAGTCTTTATTGCTATTTCTGCTACGGTCCCTTCCCTTCCCGTTCCCTCCAAAGCTTGATACCCAGAGAATAGATCTCACTTCCCTTCACGGGTCACCATCCCGAACATGCACCTGAGACCCTTCTCCTGCATGGTTATCACCCTGTCAATGCCGTTTCTCGTCCGTTCATCAAGACCGCCAGGACTACCTCAGCGCCGCGACACGAATCTTGGCTACTTTATACCAATGGACGGAGGCGGCAGCATGCTCACCGTGCGTGCTCCATTTCATTTCCACCGTCACAACAACACTGCTGACATGCCGTCGCGTCGTGACTTGCTTCCGTAGCAAGTGCAAGATACATACCCCCTAGGACTCGGCGAACCCTTGAATGTCATCCTATCCGCCAACTCCGATCCAGCAGTTCTTCAAAGTACCGTGAACAACGGAGGTTTGATCAACTATTTTCAGTCAGTCCCCACGTTATTCCGTCACTCTTCTCGAACCAAGCTGGCCCATACAGATCCTTTGGCTTCTCGACCGAGTGTCTGGGTCAGCATTCTGGCAACAACCAAGGTGCCGATCTTGGCGATGGAAACGGATACGGTATATATCCTGTTTTACCCGAGTGGCCGTCACTTCCTTCTCACACTCGCCGAATCACAGTCAATCAGACGGCCGTCATAAGATGGGACTACGGCAATATCCAACTCGGGACTTGTCAAGAGACGCTCGAAGGCGGCAATCACATTCGCTATTGGGTTCAGGACGGTCCCAAGGCGAACACCAGCGCCATCTTCATGGCACTCTCATACGAAATGCCGATCTCTTGTACGTGTTGTAGCCATTCTCTCTTGATTCCTCTCACAGACTATCGCTTGTAGTACAGCACAATATCATCGTAAATGGGTCGGTCTTTTGCAGGACGTCGGAGTGTTCCTGCTGACGTGATTCTGTAGATACGATCTCGGACGCGACTGGATGGTCGGTAATGCCACGGCACAATCCAGTATCATTCCCACGACGAACCTCACTAATACGAGCACGATTTCGGGCTCGACGTCGTTCAACGGGTATACCTACCACACCACTGTCAATTATGTGTCTGGGCTGCTCCAGAACTCGAGCGACGGCATCAACCATTACCAATCTGTTGGTGTCAATGGCTCGAACGCCATCGATGGCCTCGTGGCAGTGATGACGGTCAAGATTACGAGTCAACCGAAATCAACCAACGGGTGCGCACGTCTCTATTCAAGAGGGAACTGTGTCGTTCCTATTTCTGTGCTGCGACTGACTCGATTTGTGGATAGCGCGGAGAGGTCACGTGGACTCCTGACTGTCTATTGGATACCCTTTATGCTTGCGTGCTTGATGTTCGCTTCGTCGCTATAGGCTCGTCGTATTGCTATCCCCTGCTTGGACAGGATCCGGAAGCCGACATGTCTGGACACAAGTTGCCTTCGGAAGCAGGACTCGGGGCTCTTTTTGGGGTTCAATTCCATCTCTTTCTTCTTTCTCCTCCTCGTCGACCGGATACCACTCTCCCTGCAGATCTCCGCTACACTCATGGCTCTTTATGACCTGAACGAGTTGCACACATCCTCATTCCCATGCTATTAACCGTATAGTCACTTTGTTATCCCTCGGCTGCTTTTTGGGTTCACCGAAGACAGACGCCGCATAGAATTCTCTGCGTGGAGGTTTCGTCAGCGTACTTAGAATTGCCCGACAGATGGTAAATAAATATCGTTATACACATGCGAGCGTCCGCAAAGATGCCAAAATCGTGGCTCGAGGTGTGACGAGCAACTGAGCACATACATTATGTAATACCATAAATATTTCGGTTGCGACGAGCCAAACGAGCGTGATCCAACGCCAACGACCGTAAAGACGGAACCCACGTCTCAAGAACGCAGTGGCCAAAGTCTGAATCCGCCCACGGTCTTTGGTCGTTTATGTGGGCGCTCGATTTCGAAGAGGTTGCTCTTCGAGTAGATGATGCCAGGATTTCTGGGGAGGACCGTCAGCGCGATCGTCCCGTTCGCATCGAAGTTGCGAGGAGACTCACCCGACTTCAATGGCCGCGATGAAATAATCGTGCCTGGGAGAGTATCGCACCGACAAACGTCAGTCGACGAACGCTCAGACAAGACGAACGAGGGAAAGGGAAAAGGAAGAGGGAGGGACGAACCGCGGGTGAACCTTTGCGGGAATCTCGACCTTGATCGTCGGTTTGACGGGCACGGAGGTCGCGAGGTCGATGTCGAAGCTGCCGTCGGAGACGCACAGTAGGAGTCCGATCTTGGAGGGATCGTAGGGGACGATGGCGACCTCAAGTTCGACTGCGGTGCCAGAGTGGACGAGGGGAGGGACTGAGAGGTCCAACGCAGAGACCAGGGAGAGGAAGACGAGGAGAGCGCTGGACGGGTAGGACAGTAAACGCGACGGTGGAGCACGAGATGAAAAGAAACGCACATGTACTTGGCGAACATGATTCAAGACAAAAGTGGCGCGTGGCGTGTGTGGGCTCAGACCTTGGGATGAATGGGGAACCTGGCTTTTTATCTTGTTCGTCAAGCACACGCTTTTTGGAAAGGTGTCGCTCTCGAGCGGCCGGTCGTGGTCTTGGCTGAGTGAGAGTGGGGCTTTATGATTTCTTGAATTTCAGTTACATAAATACAATGGCAGGGCAGTGTTGAAGGTTCTTGTGACATCTTCGACTTCGGTTGAGTAACCGAGAACCGTCTTTATGCCACCTAGGATTGGCCCTGATCCTGTCGCTCATCCTCGGCGAGCAGTGGGTCACCATCCCTACCTACGCGGAGCCCACGTGGCCATCTGCCACTGCCATTCTGCAACGAGGTTCAACCTACGTCCCTGGATGTAGAGGGTAGTCAGAGGATTCATGCCTTATGCAAGCTTACAATCAATGTCCGTTCTTCTTCCGCGCTTGTGAAACAGCGGGCAACCGCGCACATGAACATGTTTGGCAGCTTGTAAATAGTACTTCGATCCAGCTTGGGCAAGGGCTTTCTTGCCGCTGGTATCATCGGCTCTCCGCCGGTTGATCTCTCCGCCGGTCGAAGTGGACTGCGTAAACCTATCGTGATCCCGCGTCGCTCATGTCCAAGTTATCTACGCGCGTATCGCAGACCCACGATTCAGAGTGGTATTGAGCGACGCGGTGAGCACGGGTCTGATAATCAGCAAAAGTTGCACCGCCGAGCCTGCAGACTGCCATTTCAGCTGGGCGCTGATCAGCGATGCGATGCTGGACTGCCTTTGATTGGTGACAGCGTGAAAGTAAGCGAGGACGTTCCTGCTTGACACCGCTTTTATCCCTAGCGTACACCGCCGTATCTCAATAACAAAGGTGCTTATATGGGTCCTAGAACTTTGGGTTGTCGAGAACTACAGGACCAAACGTACCTTTCAAAAGTGAGTCGTGGCATTCGTCGACCTCACCTGAGGGAGCGGATAAACTGCCATTGATCACACAGACTTGATTGTTGGCGATAAGGCGCGTGTGCATGTGAAGAATGTCAACCTTTCGCAACTTCTGCCGAGGCAATGCGCGACTCGGCCACAGTACCGGACAGGTACTTTGGTGAATGTCACTATTCTAAGATGCGTTCTCTCTGAATCGTGTCCTTTCAAGTCTGGACGGGTGTTGAACGGAGTCAGCGGCATCCAAGAGAAACGGAGTTTCCGGTGAAAGGCCGGTGCGTATGTTTCGTACAAGATGTAGCGGTAAGTCAAATGCCATTTTCACAAAGCCCACTGATGGTATCCACGAAAGTCCCTTCACATTCCCAACATACGATTGAATAAATAAACCTGTGCGAGATAAGGCCATGACCTTTGATTCCGGAAACACAACATATTTATCCTGACTACGCACTTGAAACAGTATTGTTCGTCGATTCCTGAACGATTGCCTGCCTCGTCAGCATGGTGGCTGAAGCGAGCGATCACGAGTTCGAAGTCTTGAGAACTAACTCGACCTCGGTTTCGACTGTATTTTTTGATCGTCAGGACCGGGCGCTGATATCAAACAACGCTTGCCTTGTTTACAGAAAACAGCACGAAGGACGTCGGCTGCGTTGATGTTCGAGAAGCAGCCGCGTCTACGCCGACAACAATTGTCCAGGGGGGTGGCTAAATAGCCGAAAACAGATGATCTCGAGGGAGAATCCAGCGTCATTCAGGTCATGTTTGTTGTCTTATTTGGGTGAGCTTCGCTACGGGACAGTGATATCGTCTGACGACTGCTAGTTTCCATGTTTTAAGTGTGAGCTTCTTGATACTCTCGATTGATTGTGGCACGGTGACGGTGATCACAAATGCCAGCGAAGCTTTTTCGAGCAAGTAACTCTTGGGCGCTGGGACTCTAGAGATTTGCATTTGACGATCCTCACTGAGGAGCAAGCCCCGCCCGAGAGTAATGGTAGGTATGGTGATTCTCCAAGCGCTGAATGGTGTTTCGTGGCGACCGTCCTCATCGTGACAACACAGTATAAGTCGGAATCGGAATTCGGAAGCCCTCACCGCGTGTTCCGAGCATAAGGGGTTTAGATTCCCACGATACTTCACTTCCCTTGTTCCCCTGCGCTGAGCTGGTCGTCGTCCCAACAGCTTGCTCGCCGTGCACGACGACGACGACGACATCTTTTTCTGCACGTACGCCGTGGTTGATGACCTGTTGCACTGACTCTGATGCCGCCGCGCTCGCTTGTCACACCTTCGAGGCGTCCTTTATCCGCAATATTCCTAGGATCGTTACCGCCAAAGGATCCCAAGGAAGCCAATATCCCAGACCTTCCTGAGCCTCCCGAGAGTCCCGGCGCTGTTTCCACTTCTGGACTGCCTTCCCCTCCAGCATCCAACTCTACTGGCAGCGGTTCAACTGGTGACAATAACAGCGCGAACTCCGGTAGCATCAGACAACGTCCAGTGTCGTATTCAGGTTCTCCGTGTGCAGTAATGCCTACAGAAACGTATGAAAAACCCATGGCTATATCCAAGATTTCAAGACCCAATTCTGATGACGAAGATGACGAAAATGACCATGCAGGCGAGGAAGATAATACCGCCAGGCTTGACTGCAGGCTTGGAGTCAAAAGCCCCAACGAGAACATCGCAGCGCTCCAGCGGGTCAAGAGCCTTGCGCAACGCAACCGCATGGTGAGCCTGCTGCGCTTTCCCCTGTGTTCTTTGCATGCCCGTGATTCTCCCCACGTGTCGTGGCATATTCCTGGCACCCTTTGGAACCACGGGTTTTCCCAATGATTTTGTTGTGGTTTTGGCGTCTCGACGCCAAATTGCATGCCTTTGCATGCCTATATGCTATTCAATCTCTCTTGCGTGCTGAGCTGACATTCGTGGACAGGCCCTAGATAAACTTTCTTCCCGCCTCAGCACCCCATCGCCGACCCATACTTCTCGTTCACCTAATGCCCCCTCTTCGTCTACTTCCACATCATCGTCGTCGTCTCGCCCCTCATCCCATTCGCATTCGCAGTCCGCACTACACGCTCAACACAATGACACCCTCTCAGGATCTGAGACCGAACGAGAGAGTCTACGTGCGCCAACTCCCTCCCGTTCCGACACCAATTCAAACTCCTACCGTTCGTCATCTCCTGAACGTTCATCAACACCACCGTCAGCGTCAAACTCCCGTCACCGACAAAGACTTATATCCGCACCCGCGTCCCCAGTGAAAACGCGTCAGGCGTCTCCTGGTCCGTCACGCACTCCCCGCAAGCGAGTGTCCATGGCGGGTGCTATATCCACTCATGGCGTGGAGAGCGGTAGATATGGTAGAAACGATCATGACGTCACCGAGGCAGCGCTGGCCGCTGTAGCTTCTTCCAGGAGAAGCCCCACAGGCAACAAAAGGTCACGCCAGCCGCTTCCCAGGGAATTTAGGGATAAAGAGCGACGTAGCTCGGATGGACGGGTTGGTGCCATGGTTGCGTTCCTTTCGTAGTCGGCTAAAGATGCATTTATTAGGGTTCGATCGAGCCTATGACTCCACACCGGACATCCTTCCGAGATGATGGGTACGAGGAAGATCATTCACCGAGGACGGCAGCGCATACAGCTGTCAATGCAACGAGTAGTGTCCAGTATTCTCCCCGTGGTGCTCGGTCTACTCGGTTTTCCACTGTGAGAGACCTGACACGACGACATCAGACCCGCTGGCTTTCCGATGATCTGTCAGGTAACGCACCAGATGGTGGGCGGAGACAATCTCAGCGAGGAGGAAGTGCAGAAAGTGCTCTGAACAGTGGAGGAGGGGCAACAGGGAGACTTGCGGGCGAGAGCTTGCGTGCGGCGGGGATCGGTATGCGTGGGGGTGGGAAACAGGGGGCGCCATCAAACGAAGATGTCTTTGGTGACGGACGTGGTGTTCACTTTTCTGCACGCGGAGCACGCTCAGGCGTTGTTGGCCCAGGTGTTGGTCGTACGGTAGAGTGGGAAGACGAGGAAAGGCGGCGGCGGTCCGACGTCGATGACAGAAATCGAACCAACGGATCCATTACACGTGTCAACGAAACCTTGGGCCCGTCGGTTTCTCGGCCTCATTTGCACTCAGATCCGCCTCGGGCTCCCCCTGCCTTGGTAGTGGAACGGGATGCCAGGGCTGCAGGCCAAGCCGTCTCGTCTCGCCCTGCTACGTCGATGGCAGACTTTTATCACGCAGAAAACCATTCCAGGAATGGAGGTTACTCGATACGTTCTAGGAGGACGACGTATGACCATTCGGATAGACCAGAGTCTCGACATTCACCGACTGCACGTACCACTCCCTTTGCTCAAACTCCCGACGACCCTCGCCTAGGCAATTTCTCTCGTCAGCGCATGAACGCAACTCCAGGTGGTAGCTCCTTTGCAAACTTTAATACCCCTCAAAATGCGGAGCACGCTCGCCTTATGTTGGAATCGCTATCAATGTTCAAAGCACAACTTTCTCGGCTTCCAAACCAATCCCAGACAGTTCGTGATTTATCGGATCACTCGAACGCAATAATACGTTCATCGGAGAAGCTGAACAGGATTTTGAGGACTGCGACAGCCAATGCTGTCCAACAACAGATTGCTATTGAGGTGGATGACGAATACTACGATGAGGATGGGCCCAACCACCCTGCACAAATCTGGAGAAATGTTGGCTGCGATTTTCGGGAGAGTTTGCGGGAGAGCGATGATATAGTTCGCTCGCTCACTGGATTCATTCTCGGTGTCGGAAAACTATTGAAGGAGGTAGCTGGGGCTTCCGACACTGCCCATTTGAGGTCGGTGAGCTTAGATGATGAAGTCACAAGACGACCCGTACCCGATCCAGGTCTTGAGAGGAGCAGTAGCAAGCGGAGTCAAGATGGTCGACGAAGTACCGAGTCACGTCTGAGCTGGGAGCCTCTGGCGTCCGCTGGTGGCGCTGATCTATCTCGCAGGTTGTCGTCTCGCAGCGATCTTAGTCTTGCACGCCCCCCGTCATCACGAGACCGGGACAGTGTAAGCGACCAAGATCGATCGCGCTCGAGGAATGGGTTGAATCCACCTTCAACCTCCCGCCGGTTATTCACAGCGCGTGAGCATCGCGAGCAACAGATGGCGACGGACGGGCCACCGATTCAAAATTCACTGTCGAACGTCCTCGACTTGTCGTTGGACCACGAACCTTCTCCAACTCCCGCGTCTCGATACCCTCAGGCGGAAAGGTCGAGACCGCCCCTGTACTCTACTCCACCTCCCCTTCCAACTCTCCCATCGGAGTCCCTACTTCAAAGACCCAACACTACGGTTGACAAAGGCAATCGTCGCAATAGTTCCTTGGCTTCCACAACTACTGTTCGCACACCCAATCCACCCTTCGCTTTACCCACATCCAATCCCACAACAGCAATCTCAACACACACAGCCTCTGCCTCCCCTGTGGCCCCTACGTTTCCCATGGAACGCACAGATTCCCGCGACTCGGTGCGTTCTTCTGTAACCTTTTCCCGTCCGTCGGGAGTGTCAGTATCTACTCTCCAACAACAGCAAAGCCGTGACGAGGCTCGAAGGCGCGGAGGGACGACCGCGGAAGATGATATCACTGGTCTTAACCAGGTTCTTTCGCCACTCTCCGGCTCGGAAACGGAGAGGGATACTCGTCGCCGCACCCTCGGTGTTCGGGCAGCCCGCATGTCGCTCGAAGCCGCTGTCGACGAGCGCGAGACAGCTAGTGGCAACCCTCAACCCAAGACCATCACGTTCCCATCGCAAAGGCGGGAGCGTCGACGCACTGTCACGGAAATATTCGGTTGAAGAAAGACCAGGTATTGCAACTGTTGCATTATTCATCGTTTTCCATAGTACGTGTCAAGTCCTCCTGGCAATGTGTGCCCGCACTAACGACCAGCTTAGAATAACAAGGTGTATATTGCCTTTTTTTTGTCTTCCTTGCCTTGCCTTTGTGCATTATATCCCGCATTGCATCTCCAATTCCGGACTTTGGCTTTCGGGCGGACAGTATCACGATGATGACAAGTCCAAAGCTCCCCTCTGTCTTTAACATTATTTTGTTCTTTTGGTCTCTCATTATTTTTTGTTATCTTGGCTGGCCATGCACATACTTCCCTCGTTCATGTCTGCTCTCCTTCTCGTTGTTTCTGTGTTTTTGTTCTGTTGGTATAAGGTGTTCCCCACGGAGCACGTAGGTCTCTTTTTTCTTTCCTTTATATGCAGGTAAGAGGAACATGCAACCAATATGATACGCAGTGTCGATCGAGACACTTACAAGTACTCTTTGAACGAATATCGTAGCAGCACCCGTAATGTGACGTTTTTCGCTCGCACTGCGGAGCGTCGTTATCTGGCAGCGTTCGCACGATCTTGGATCAAATAATCTTATCGGTTCTCGGTTTTCGGCATCCAATGGACTAGCTGTTCGCGTTAGTTCGGCGTTCATCATAATCACATCAGATTCATCTGTGAGTTCTCAACGTGCGCTTCGTGAGTTTCGTCGATGAGCTCTTGTACAGACCAATCTGATGGCGCCGTCGGCATGTTGCCAGGGAATCGGATTTCGAACTGAGTCAAAACCTTTAAGGGACAGCGATGATTCGGATCGGACAAAGATAAAGCAACATCGGACGAAAATCAAATTGTCAGACGGTACCCAAGGCAATCACTCACTTACTTGAATTGACGTGTCCCGTTGGTAGGCTTCGCGACCGGCGCGACGCGCGTCAGTCTGAATCGTCGTCGTCGTTGTGAGATCGGTGAGTCCGTGTTCCCATTGCGCGCCCGATCCAAACTATACGAACCAGAAAGAATAGGAACAATCCCGTACGTCTCAAGAGTCGAACGCAGCGAAAATATTAATATTACGAGGAGTCAAAAGGTGGGTCTCGGTGGCGACTTGGCCTCGTATGAGATCGATGCTGGCGTTCGTATGCACGCAACGTGATAGAGTCGGTAACGATGTCCCCGGGGGAAATTATTAACCTTGGGCTTGCGACGTGTGTCCTCACACGCCCACTCGATCAGTGACGCACTGTCGATCTTTTACCTCTTCGGAGAGTGACCCATTGACATAGTACGGACGTTGACGCAGCTCCACTGCACGTAAATCCTGGTAGCCGACGACGACGGTTCCCTTGCCGCCCCATCGATAGAATGCCTTATAGATGTCTTCAGCGAGAAATACCTCTTGGCCTTTCCGTCTGTGGAAAGCTCATCCGAAACAAGTGGCGCTTTTTATCTAACCGAACGTTCGACCTCGTTACCATAGGCCCAAAGAATCACGTTCAAAAAATGATTCGAAATTCACTGGCTAAAAACACTCCGACCCTTGACGTCAGGCAGGCTGCGAGCCTACAGCGATAAGAGGTGGACATATATAAAGAGGGGACACCATGCCAAGGTCGTGCCGGACGAACTTTTGATTCCTTCTTTTTCACCTTTGCCTCGTCCCCCAGTCCCTCACCATGCAGACAAACGTACACATTTTTTACGCCGACGCTGTCCTCTTCGACATGGTGCGTGCGCGTCTGCTCGCGCTTTCCAAATCTAACTCTTCCAGTGTGTTGATAGGACGGCACACTCACAGACTCTATCGCCGCCGTCGAGGCTGCGTGGGGAAAGGTTGCAAAGGACATCGGGCAACACCCAGCCTACGTGATCGCTGCGACCCACGGCAAGCGGGCCGTCGACAACCTCGCGCAGTTCAAGCCGGAGATCAAGCTTCACGAGATGGACGCTGAAGTCGAAAAGTTCGAAGAGAGCATTCTCTTCTTTGCTGACGCGTACCGTAAACACGGGCCGGGCTCGGTCGACCGGTCCCCTCCTCTCTCGCCTCCCCCGCTCAGCCCTCTTAGCTCGGGAGAGGTTACCCCCGAGCTTGTTACGTCGCCGGCGAGTTCATCACCTTCGTCCCGTGCGTCGTCTTTCGTCGCGCTCGGCAGTCGTCGTCCTTCTTTCGTGTCTCGTTTGAACGGCATGCTGGCCATGTCGACCTTGCCGCAACCGTGTATCTACGATGCACGGCACTCGGATGACTTAATATTAGAAGAAGACGAGGACATACTTGCTTTTGAGACTGACTCCAAGAAGCACTTGCTGGAGGACTGGCAGATTGAAGCATCCCGCGTAGATCGCGCGGTCCGTATCCTTCCTGGCGTTAGGAGAATGATAAATTCGGTTCCGGAGGGCCGATACGCAGTCGCCACGTCCGGCGCGAAAACCTATGGTATGTCGTGCGTTTCGAATCGAACCCGAGGAATGACCGATTTTTTTCACAGCGTTTGGATGCATGACGCGCGTCGGCATCGTACCTCCCAAGGTGACGATCACCGCAGACGATAAGCGCTTGAAGGCGGGCAAGCCTGCGCCCGATCCATTTCTCCTTGCGGCGCGCGAGCTGGGTTTCTCCGCGTCCGACTGTGTTGTCTTTGAAGACTCCCCGAGCGGGATCAGAGCTGGGCTCGCAAGTGGTGCAACGGTGGTCGCCGTCTGCACGAGCCACGAGCGAAAGCAGATCGAGAATATCGGTGCTCACTTTGTGGTGGAGAACATGGAGAGCGTCAGCTGTGAGCGCTGCGAAGACGGT
>JBBPJX010000326.1:0-18366 GCA_038088955.1 Neotropicomus parvogracilis
ATCTTGAATTTTCGAATGGGGGCGGATCGCTTGGCAAGCTTCTTGCGAGGCATGGAGATGGTGGTGGTGGTGGTGGTGAAGATGATGCGTGGCACCTCAGAGGTGGCAACACAAAACAACTCGTGGTACCTTGCTTTGACTTTCCAAGTAGATGGTGCGTTGGACAGAGAGTGGCTCCCACATGAGATGACCCATGTACGACTCTAAAGCGCTTGTGTAAAGCTTCGACTTCAATAGAAGTCTCAGGCTCTGTAAATTGTGGCTGTGCCGCTATCGTATGCCGGAGCTTCTTGAAGAAGTTCATTGTCGGTCTACCGCAGTGTACGCCGTGCGCCGTGTCCTCTTGTCAGCGCTGGAGCTCCTCTGGACACAGGCATTAAGCACCAGACATGACGCCGTTCGACACGCCAAAAACAGTACTCAGTGGGTTCAAGGAACGACCTGAGTCGTTGCTCGTCCAAGGTGACTCCGATTACCACGCACGAGACCCCCTTAACGAAGAGTCTTTGAAGGAGATAGGTTGTATATTGGAACGGCAACTGGCAGCATACACATTTACGACTTGGGCGAAGGGACCGATGCAGGTGCGTTCATGTCCTTGCATATCCATTCTCGCTGACGTTCTGTTGCGCTGTCTCAGTGAACCCACCTGCCACGCTCGTCGAGACAAAGACTGGGATATCCAGGAAGGCCATCGATCAGCTAGGATATATCAAGGACATCAACTCGCTCGTTGTTCTCTCCGGTTCGCGTCTTCTCTACTACTCGGCTTCGCCCATTCACCACCTGGTTCTGTCCAGAAACTCTCCCGACGTTGTACCCACTCCCTTCTTTTTCGCCGCCCACAAAGCTCACTCAAGCGAAGGGTGCTCTATCGTTCGCTATTCATTCGAGTGTGCACAATGCCCCCAGAGTCCAAGGTTCCGATTCCTGTAGTTCTTCCCCCCCGGGAGGGTCCTCTGGTGAAGCAGAGACGGAACCGATACCAATTCCAATTATAATGACATCTCTTGTTGTGGGGTGTCGTAGGAAAGTTGTCGTATATACCTGGAAGGATGGGGAGGCTCAAGAGGTCAAGGCGAGTTGATCTTAGGTTCGCTCGTCGCACTACTCTAACTGGCGCTTGCGTGCCGCGATGATGATTAGGAAACACCACTCCCCCATTCTCCTCGCGCGATCGCGTTCTTGGATTCCTGGCACATCTGTTTTGCGTACTCTCCGACCGAATATGCGATCTTTTCTTTGGAGAACTCGATAATCGTTGATGTCACATTGCCCACGCCCCTACCTACCGCTCCTTCGTCCTCGGGTCTAGGAATGGGGACGTTCTCTGGTTTGTCAAGTTACATGAGTCTCGGCCTCGGAGGCAAGACTGCAAAACCTGGATTAGCAAGGATTGGTGAAGGAGAGGTTGTCCTTGTCAAGGAAAGTGAGTGTCACTATCACAATTCTTCTCGTCGAGGATGGCGGTTTATTGGTTTTGTTTTCTAGACCAGGGGTTTGTCATCGACGTTGATGCCAAGGCCAAAGCCAATAACATCAACTGGCCAAGTCAGCCCGAGGAGATTGGTAAGATTTTCGTCCTTCTATGCTTATTGATGACCGTTCTATTGATGTTGGGAACCTCTAGCATTTGTGAATCCGTATATATTTTCCATCCTTCCAGCGGGTACGGTACCCGTTACCACCGAACCCTCCAACGACTTGAGCAACGCTTCTCCCCCAACAAGCACCTCATCCCTACAAGTTACGGCGCAACCACATACGCATTCACCCTTTATTCAGGCTCCAGTCATTCAGATTACCTCGTCCATTAATATGCTCTCAGTGCAAACCATCGCCTTTCCTTTCCCTCGGGCATTCGCTTCTCCGAATAGCACGACATCCGTCGTGAACTCATCTTTACGGTTACTCACGTCTACTCATTCTAGTACAGTACTCGCAACAGCCCCGAAGGGCACCTCTCACCTCTTTCTCACCTCTACTCCCCTCGACCGGACGCTCGCGACGTCAGAAGGCACTACCATTTGGAAGTTTGTCATGCGCGATTGGGATTTCCAGATCGAGGAGTTGGTGTCACGGACGTCCTACACTGAGGCGCTAGCCCTCCAAGACCACGTCTACGGTTCAAGTCCTAGCCAAAGACGAACTCTCATTCTCGCACTCAATGCCGTGTCGCAATTCCGGTCCGGAAGATACGACGATGCGATCAATACCTTTTTGGACCTTGATGTTAATCCTGCAAAAGTCGTCGCGTTGTATCCGGGCAAGGTAGCCGGGCGGTTGGCGGTAAAACAGGAGGAATGGATAGCATTGTTTGGGGGTCCGGTTGCGCATACAAAGGAATTATCCGGTGGAGATGGTGGTGGAGCGGAGGACGCTATGTCGACCAAGTCGAGTGAAGGGGGGATCAAGGATAGTGCGGCAGCTAGCAGAGATAAACTTGCGGTGGCGGTTTCGAGGTCGCCATCACCAGCAAACTCCGTGAGAGCACGGACGAAGACGAGTTTCGGTGCACTGTTGCCCGGGGTGGTCTCCAAAGAAGACGATCTCGCATCATTGAGTGGAAAGAAGAAGGGCAAGGTCATTGGTACGTGTCGTTCTTGCTGTGACAAGTTATGTTTGAGTTTAATCGTGCTCCGTTTTATATTTTCCTCTGGATCGACGTTTCCCCGTACAGATGATGCTACGCGTTCCCTTGAGACCCTCTGGCGTTATTTGACCTCTCTTCGGCCCAAGCTTGCTGGCGCACTCGCCTCTCACAACATAACCCCCTCACAGTCGCACCTGTTCCCAACCCTTTCCTCTACATCCCCGGCCTCTCTTTATGCCCTGCCGTCTGGTGTCGCGCTCACAGCTCTCACCGAAGATGAGTTGGTCAAGAGAGCTCAGATCGTCGATACTGCTTTGTTCAAGAGTTATCTGGTTGGGAGACCGAGTATGTTGGGCCCACTCTGTCGGTTACCAAATTGGTGCGAGGTGGAAGAAGTGGAAGAGGAGTTGAGAGCGAGAGAGGTGAGTCTAACTTCTTGGCGTGATATCGTATCCGCGAAAGTGGGCGGGGCATTGGATGCCTTGTTCTCGTGTTGTGGTGCGCAGCTTCTGAGAAACTCCGTTAACCCACGCTCTTGGGTACAGAAACACGCAGAGCTCATATTCTTGTATAATGGGAGAAAGATGCATGCCAAGGCCCTCAATTTACTCCAGCAGTATGTTTTCCAGTTCTTTGGCAAACAGAGGTATCTTGCGAAATTACGCTCCCAACAGGCTCAGCGAGAGAGAAGACGACATGAGGGACAAACTTGGTCCCTCAATATCGTATCTGCAGAAGCTGGGTCCGGAATATCTGGACCAGATTTTTGAATCTGCGCGTTGGGTGTTTGAGCAAGACCGGGGTATGGCGTTCGAGGTTGGTCGGCACAGCTTTCTCTTTGCCAACGAATCCAACGTTTATACCGGGGTTTATGTCAGATCTTCACTTCAGATGACGTTGAGCTTCCTCGCAATTTGGTTACGGATTACCTCGAAAAATTCGACCCCAACATAGCAGCGCGGTATCTCGAGTACCTCATCGACGAGAAAGAGGAGCAGAGCGCTGCCTTCCATGATCGATTGGCCGAGCTTTACCTTGGGATTGCGTTGTCTGCGAAGAGAAAGGGGGAAGAAGGTGAGTCGCGTCTCCTGAACTTGTTCAGGTGCATCTTTGTTTACCTTCATGTCTTGGCCGGGATAGACAAACGCGCAGGAGTGTATGGGAAGCTTTTGAAATTTATCGACACGACGGAACATTACCGACCTGATCGGCTGTACGGGCTGCTCTCGGAAGGTGGGTAAGTCTTCCTGCGAGCTCTGATTTAATCTGACCGTTTCACTTTAGACCTTTACGAAGCACGTGCGATCTTGTTGGGTCGTATGGGTAGACACGAACATGCTCTCGAACTATATGTCTACAAACTAGGGGACTTCACGAAAGCTGAAGAGTGAGTTTCGACCCCACCTCCTGGTCATCTCACCCTGACTCGTTTGCAGACACTGCAAACGGATCTCGAGTGCTACCCCGACATCCTCTCCGATCTTCCTCGCCCTCCTCAAACTGTACCTCCGTCCGACGATCCCCAATCCACCCAACTTGCTTTCCCCCGCTCTGTCCCTCATCGCGCGACACAGTGCCCGCCTCGATCCCACCGAGACGCTCCAACTTTTACCCCCGCTCGTGAATGCGCACGACGTGAGATCGTTCTTGGTACAATCTCTACGCGCGCCAGTGTTCGACAACTGCGTCGTGCGAGAGGTGTGTCTGGCAAGAAAGGAAGACGTGGAGATGCAGGCGATGAAGCTCGAGTCGAGGCGGGTCAAGGTGACAGACAGTCGAATGTAGGTCGATGTCCTCGGTGCCGCGCCGAGCGCTCACGCTTGCTCGTCTAGATGTCCACAATGCCACAAGCGGTTGGGGAGTAGCGTCATTGCAGTTCATGCGCCAAGGTGAGTTGCTCTGCGACGTCGGCGCCCCTTCTCCCCCGTCTTTTTCGTGCTTGTTTGGTCATGGGCTGACGCGGGCATGGTGGCAGGGGTGAGGTGACGCATTACCAGTGTCGGGAGGCTTTCTCTAGGAAGCTCAATGCTGCGCGGCAGGGTTGAGCGGGGGTGTACTCTTGGCGACGGAATGCGGTGAAATGCATTATGGTCGTATCTCGCGGTGACGTTTTTTATGTACGACATGCACTGATAACATTGCAATAAGTCTGGATAACTTGGTAATCTCTGGTGTCTGCTGTGAACGGGTTGACGCTCGTTCAACCCTGAGCGTGTCAAAGATGTTTTGGGGTTTTGGGACTGCGACGAGTACTCCCCGCACTGCATTGAACTTGGCTCGGCTCCAGACTCTGGGACGAACCCACACTTCGAGGTCTCATTGCAGGACGACCCAAAATACAACTGGGCGGTTCGTGATTTTTAACTCGACGACCGAGCTGACTTGCGGCTGAACGATGGGAACCGACGGACACCAAGGATGATGATTCGACCAGGAACATTGCGAGCGGAAGCTTGCTCGGCGTCATCGTGACAGGACAGTTCCGCCATACTACGAGGTCGACGACAAGGGCGAAGGGGTCGGTCAACCCTAACTAGATACCCTTTCCCAGGGAGCAGACATACAGTACCAGACGAGTCCATCTCCCGCTCCGTTCAACGATGGCGCCCGACTTGCATTCGACGTGAACGTCGGCGAGAACATGATCTTGAGGGTACGAGTGGCCCCTGGACTAGGCACAACTTCATTGACCAGTTTTCAACGTGCTGATTGAAATGGTTTTATTTGCAGGCGTTCTTGGCGAACGGCAATACGGGTCCCAGTCAGCTGTGGCTACTGGACTCGGAACCCGTCGCTCGAACGATGGAGGATTTGCTTTCAAGTTGGCCTTGTCTACCAGATGCGGCTGTCGTGCTGCCAACTGACGAGTCTGCGCTGCGGGCGAACGCTCGTGTGCCCAGAAAAACTTGCAAACATGTTCACACCTGGCATTCACCCTTTCTTGTCCCCCTGCAACCGCTTGTTGGAGGGGTCGTACGTTCGCAGTCTGTGATGACTGATTGCTGGAGGACTGGGCTGTCACTGGATCGGAACAAGATCGGAAAACTTTTGGGGCCGAGACTAGCGCCGCGAAGCCGCATGTACATGCTGCGGCATCATCGCACAAACTTCGACGGAGTGGCAGACACAACTTTATTCGACAGCTAAATAGGCACAGCACGACAGTACAAGCTGTGTGGCAGTAGTCTTCATCGTCGGGAAAACTTCAAAGCTCGCCAACTCGCAAATGGAAGTGTTGTGTTGTAGGGCTTCCAGATGGGTCACTTTCAGCATCTTCGCATCCTGGCCACTATTCGCGTAAGGACCGATCCGTCTCGGAGGTTTACAGCTCTCGATGGGTGGTGGTTTCGTTTACTCTTGTTGACGATCGCCGCACCTCCGAGTTGGCAATTCACCAATCTGACGGAACTAACCATGTACGTATTGTTGCTCTCTCACGACCTTCGCATCAGCTTTCTTGTCAAGAAGCGGTCTCCTTGTCTCCTGATTTGGGGATATGGATACGTCCACTTGTCAGTATTGAACGACGTTTGCGCCCTCTCAGGCTCAGCGAGCCAAGTCGATTCGCGACCTTTCCCTCGCGAAATGGCCAACGGCGAAGCTTCTCTGAATGGTTTCTCCTGATAGCGGGTGGATCGTCATCGGTACTCGTCGCCTGGTATGACCTACCGCAAGATGCCGCATACCTGGAGCGTTTCGCTCGAGCGAGGATGGAATCCATCTGCAGCCCAGAGCGTCGTTACAGGACCTCAGGGATCGATTCTCTCGGCTCTCTCCATCGAACGAAGGTCGGAAAGGACAGGTTGCGCCCTGGTGGCCTCAAAATTACGTGGGAGCTGGCGTTATGGATATATGACGTGGGCGTTGGTATCTGACTCATCCAGGCAGAAAGGGAAACCCCTGCGTGTCGCCGCGACGGTATGTATCAATACATACGTCTTGCCAGCCAGTAGCGCAATCTGCGCAATCTGGAGCGGAAAGCTGGAACGTGGGATGAGGCAGGAGACAGCGTGTACGGTGGCGCCAAAGGTCGCGACTGAGTGCTCGGGGGATTATGATTATTGATGCGACTCCACGCTTCGAGCTATGGGTCAGAGGATCACGCTGGACCTCGGCTAATGTGGAAGTTTGCGATCTTTCAGCGCTCGAAAGTCGAGTGGCCCAGGGTCTAAGAAGTCCTGGCTAGACAGCGATGGTGCCACCATTGGGTGACGTCGAGGTTCAAAAGTTTCTGGTCGCGTTGAGGACCATCGGCGTGCGGGCAGATCGTATATAGCGCTCTTCATACATCAATGAGAATTCTGGCCTCTTCTTGGACGAAAGTCATCAGTGTTGTAAAGACGTTGGGCGTTGATTCGGACCATCACTGGAGGCTCTTCGCTCATGTTGCTTTTTAAAGGCTCGAGTTCTCTGTTGTTAGTAATGTGGAAGTAGGTCTGGATTGGGCAACCGACTGATGAGATCAAAATTTCGGACCAAAGGTACGCGAGCTGCACAACTTCCATGATACTCGCCCGCACCCAAACAACTTTCGAAACATCTTCATCCCTGTATCCAGGTTTTGGGACTCTCGGGAGTACGATCATTAGAATGAGTTCTAGTCCTCGGCCCGGAGTCGTGAATTTGAAGGTTGCGCAGACTGAAATTTATCGATCGAGTCCTAGATTATCGTGGGGGTTCCTCGCCTAAGGCCTTCATCAAACTGGATTCTCACCCGGCCCGTCGCTTGCCGTTCCCCCATCTCGCGGATGCCGATCAAGTGCGTCTGGCCACCCCGGCACTGGACAAGGTTCCAGTCTAATGCGCTACAGCCACTCCCGGAGTTCATCTCATCTCAACGGTCTCTCGTATACGACGAAATGGCAAAATTAGGAAAGACCTCCGTATCGTCCACTCATACTGTAGTTTTCAAGTGGTGCGTGGTAGGCTTGCAAGACAATGGTGTTATTAATCGCGTATCGCAATAAACGTCATGTATCAGACTCCCTGAGTTTCGGTTCATGACGGCAAAGCTGACCAACCGATACCAAGGAAATCCCAAAAAAGAGTGACTTGATGAGGCTATCCCCTCTTTAAAAGGCCTGCCTGCACAGGCAAACCCCAACCGAGCAAAAGGAACATACTGTCTTCTCCCACTCTCGACCCATTGTTCCAAACATCTACTCTCAAGGGCCATGTTATCCTTGGTTGATATCAACGACGTCGCAAATCATAAATTTGACTTCATTATCGTCGGTGCGTTTCGATGGTCTTACTTCTCCTGTGTTCTGATAGTTGACAGGGGGCGGGGTTTGTTGGCTGGCGTTTGCTGCTACCTGATCTGATCATTGTCTAGACTGCAGGTCTGGTATTGGCAACACGTTTGTCAGAAACACCAGTTTCAGTTCTCGTTCTTGAGGCAGGGGAGGCTTACCTGGACGATCCTGTTCACCGTAAGCATCACGTGTTGTTGGCACTTCGTCACTTCATGTCATGAACTCCAGTGCAACCGCTTCAATACGAGGCGCAGGGGACTGCAAAGTATAACTGGCAATTCCAGACTGTACCGATTGCCCTTGATTGATGCTGTCAGCTTTTACTCATCACTGAAAAGGTGCCACAAACTTTTGCGTCCAACCAACAGTACCAATGGCCTCGGTATGTAAACCATGCACACTAATTACTCAGGCTCTGATGTCTGTATAGCGGAAAAGGGCTAGGTGGGAGCTCTGCAATCAATCGCCTTTTGTGGAATAAGCCAGCGAGGATCTTCCTCGACGGTAATCCGATGCTTTCAGTGAGAATTCGCCAATCTCTGACTACCTCTGATAGCATTCGAGGAGTTGGGGAACAAGGGTTGGAACTGGGACTCGTTCGACAAGTACTCGAAGAGATGCGAGAGGTTTATGTTCTGGATAGTTCACCTGTACCAGCCAACTGATATCTCACACAGGTTCGTTGCGCCGGACCACGACCTAGACGTGTTGAAATTTGATGTCGGCTCTCACGGAACGCACGGTACGAACTACGGTTAGACTCGGAGTGTCTCCGTCTATTCAAAGTTCCCCAGGTCCTATCGTCACGTCGTTTCCGCCAGTCATCTCGAACCTCGAAAGACCGTTTACGCAGGTACAGTGCGTTTTGTTCGATTTCAAATATCTTTTCTAACCCCGCATACTAGGCTATGAACAACCTTGGCATCAAGTCCATGCTAGATAGTGTAAGTCAGTCAGCATTTGGACGTCAATCGAAGTGATTCAACCAATTTTCAGTCTACAGGCGATGTAATTATCCGTTACTTTGAGAAGGGTATACATTGATGCGTTTCAGACGTTTGGGGTTGGCGTCACAGCATATTCTGTGAACCCCGCTAACTATCTTCGGTCGTATGCTACTAACGTGAATGTTTTCACTCTGCTTGTCTGAGTCACGGCTGATGATTTCCCGAAGGGTTATTACGCTCCCATCGCGAACAAGAAAAACCTCGCTCTCCTGGCGAATGCGTATGTTACTGAAATAGTCACGAGGAAGGATGAAAATGGAAATTTGGTTGCGACGGGCGTGAAATTTCTTCACGGAAAGGAACAGGAATCCTACGAAGTCTATGCATCGAAGGAGGTCTGCCTCTCCGCAGGGTAAGTGGTGCCATCATCCCTTTGCGTGGCAGGGGATGAATAGATTGTGGCAGGGCAGTTAAGTCACCCCAAGTAAGGTTTCATTACTTTTGGATGTTTGCTGCCTGCATAACTCGGATGACTTAGCTACTCGAGCTGTCCGGTATTGGTGACAGCGAGGTGCTCGCCAGAGCGGGTATTGAAGTCAAGCTGGAGTTGCCAGGTGTTGGAACGAACGTGCAAGAGCATCTTCTTGCTGCTTTATGTTACTGTAAGAATAAGTATGCCGTTTCCTTCGGGTTGGTTTAACGTTACTTTGCCTCAGCTCTAAAAGCAGATAATTACGATGGTCGTGAACTACAGACGATGGATCCTCTTTTCAGCTCTGTAGAAACTTTCCAGAAAAACATCCAACTATAGTAAGTTGCTATTCGTCGGCCAATCCACGTTGATGTTCATGCCATTCGTAGCCCAGAAGGCAAAGGTCTCATTCAGCTCTCGACCGTTGGTATTGCGTTCATTCCATTGGATGTAATCTCCACGGGTACAGCGAAACTGCATCAGCAACTAGAAGAGAACCTTAATGCAGCCAAGTTTCCCAGTGGCCTTCGGAAGCAATATGATTTACAGCTGCAGCACTTGAAGGACCAGGCCCCGAGTCTCGAACTCCTTTTAGCTCCACTCATCGTTCCGTCGATCCCATGTAGGTTACTCCACCTCTGCGAGATGTGGCTAAAAAAATTGCACACCCAATAAACCCTGCAGTCCCACCTGGAAAGAATATATCGCTCTGTTTTGCTCTTAACGCCCCGTTCTCAAGGGGTACGGTCGTACGCCATCCTTAGACCCTGAGATCACAACCCTTGTTGATGTTTTGGTTAGCACGTTGATCCTGCTAATCCAATAGGAAATCCCGTCATTGACCCACGTATGTTCGAGCAACAATATGGTGTGTCACCTCAAACGTGTATGGAAACCCACAAACTCAGAGATGACAGATCTCGCGTCCTTGGTCGAGCTCGTCAAATTCGTCAGGAAACTTGCCAAGACAGCTCCACTCAGTGAGATCCTTGATGGTAATATACCGCCACGTGAAACATCTAGAGAACCTTTCACCCAGCGATTTTAATAGAGAATGACATTCATCCGGGTCCTACTGTGCAGACCGACGAAGAAATTGCAGGTACGGCAAGTTACTTTGTCATGATGGGCAGCTTCCGATTTTAGTGCAGAATGGATTAAGCGCGACGTCTTGTCTACTATGCGTACGTATAGATTGTGATCGGATATACGTTCTGTCCACTGACACGGGTCATAGATACGGTTGGGACGTGTTCGATGCTCCCCCTGGAAGACGGGGGAGTGGTCGACCCTGCACTGAGGGCAAGCTCAGCACTACTCGCTGATGAAGCAATATTTATTGTCGTCTTAGGTCTATGGAACTTCGAACCTTCGCGTGGTCGACTTGTCGATCGTTCCTCTCCATGTCGCGAGTCATACTCAAAGTGGGTGTGCTTTTGTCACATGATCGTATTCTTATTCTCAACCTTCTAGCCGTTGTCTATGGCATTGCCGAGCAAGGTAGGCGATCTCTCCTGCTATTAGGGCGTGTGGGGGCTGATGAGCATGAAAGCTGTCGACATAATCAAGACGGAATATGGTCTGTGAACCATAACTGGTGCTGCATGCTTTCTGGTACATCGCACTAAATACGAAAATGAGTTCCCCCTACCCGACGATTGTACAATATTGTTCTATAGCTGTTGTGCACTAACTGTATGTGTTCTTGCACATCTTGTCGAAGGCCAAGTCGAGCAATGGATCCCTAACCACCCGATGATACGATCCTCCTTGTACTCGGAATATGAAGCCAGCGTGGTTTGGTTCTTCGGAGGCCTGTGCAGTCACCTGGACGGGTGTACTCTTTCCGACCCCTGTCAGGTCGAAGATAAAGGTACCCGGGTCTAATGATGCCTTGATGATCCATGGAACGTGTGCTACTCGGGGGCATCGACGATATCACGGGATCGTATTGTGACATTGAACGACAATATCATAGTGTGTCGACAACACATTGTGTGTCTAGAAACTAGGGAGACAAACGACCCTCCATTGAAGTTTGCCACCCGTCGAAGACGCTGCGGCCTCTCCGAGTCGATACTCAGCACTCCAAACGGTCACCGCAGGAACCGCGCAGAGGATCAAATATACAACTATCCCCTCCAGCGACTTCGGTACTCATGTGTAACACTCCCTGTTACTTAGTTCCCGTAACTAATACATATACCGTCCGTGATACTGAATCGTACCGATTCAGTATTTCCGCCTTTTGGCTTAGTGGCTGTGCGCGGCGGTCCAGTCATTACATCATGATTTCTTTTTTGTCCCCACAATTATATTGTATCTAATTGTTCAAGCTCCGCGGCGGGGCTTAAACGAAACTCGAGCTCTGCCGAGAACGTGCCGAGTCCCCGTGCTCAGGCTCCATGATACTTTGTCAATGTCATGCTATGCGGGTGCCGAAGAAGTCACTGGGATACAACGTTGGGAGAACCATTGTCTTGTCTGAGTGGCCTCTGCTTTCCGGGCCGCATAGTCAGTTCCAAACACGCAAACTGTGAGAACCAGGGAGTTAGTTTTAAAGTTGAAGCAGTCAGGTGGCACACTTGGTTGTAATGACAGCCATGAACACACCCGACAGTAGTTCTGAGCCGCTCAGGCCTGGATCCGGCTCGCACACAAGAAAGTCTTGGTTTGGTTCTACAGCGCGGACAGAGTCTGAAAGAATGGAAGCAGCATTGACCACTTCCCGCAGGGAGCTTTGGGCTTTCTATCTCTACTACGTCGTGCGTTTTCTTCTGATTGTCTAGACCTGCACGGTTTAGGCCTAATGGTACTAGCTAACAAGACTCTTAGGGAAACAACGGCCTATCCGGCTTCAACTTTGGTCCTTCTCAGTTCCAGAATTTGCTCTATCTCGCTGGTTATGACCCAGCATACCCGCCTTATTCGTCGCCCTGCGGCAGTAACACGGGATGCGTACTTCCTTACCTCGGTCGGATCAGAGACAGTTCGTATTCATATCGCATCGCGAACGTAGACGTGGCTCACCGTCGACCGTTCCACAGTCAGCTCTATCGTTCTCCTCACGAACGGCATCAGCTTCGCAATCCAAGCTGTCTTACTACTCGTTATTGGAGCGTGGGCAGACTATGGTCAATGGAGGTGATTCTACCTATTTCGTCACGAGCATAAGTGTCTGACCCGCTCCGAGACCCAACATCACCATCATGTTTACGCTCGTTGCGGTCGCGGTCTCTTTCGCGTGGCTTGGTGTCGAGGATCCATCCAGGTGGCAGGCGGGTGTCGTCCTCTATATTTTGGGTCGTGAGTCTGTTCTTCGTACGTTATAACCAGTGCGAGTAACTACTCACACTCGGGCCACCTAGTCATAACGTACCAGGTATACATGACCGAGTGCGCATTTCCCGTTGTCTAATGTCGAAATAGGGTGCCCTCACGTTTTGGACGGCAGCATTCCCAGGTCTAGCTCGTGATCTTCCTGAAGTCCTGGAGTCAGCTGAAGAGGTCGAACAAGGGACCAAAAGGTAAGATTTGATGGAGCGTGATACCCGCCAACTCATCCACTCTTCCAGTATAGATGAACATGACGCTTTCGAGTCACTTTCCAGGAATAGAGTTTCGAACATTTCATTCGCTGTCTCTTCCGTTGGTGAAATATTCATCCTTGTCATCATGGTGGGTATTCTCAAATGGATGAAAGCTGAGGAGAGCACAGAGAACAACACAAAGGCATTTAGTGTGCTTATTGCATTCTCTGGTGCTATGTGGTGTAAGCAATTGATGTTCCTTCAATGCAGGGTACTGATGATGCTATACCAATACTAGTGGCTTGTGCATTACCTTGGTTCTTTCTCGAGAAGCATAGGCCAGGGTTATCACTTCCCCGAGGAAGTACACTCTGGACAATTGGGTTCCAGCAGACATATGTTGCCATGCAAGAATGTATGCACCTCAAACAAACATTCCTCTATCTTGTCTTTTACTTTCTTATGTATGTCTTCCTTTTTCTTTGACTCTGCTATTGAATTTGTATCCCCACACAGGGGAGATGTTTTGAATACTACTGTGTATGTTTTCAAGTATTTTTAGAGTTAAGTTCATTGACCTCTCTTCCATAGGACTGTCATTGGCACACTGCAGAACAGGTATGTGAATAAACTCACATTAGCTTTACTCCTAAGAATGGATAGTATTGTTACATATTCTACTCTCCAATTGACCCTGCTATTGATTGTTGGTATTGTGACACAAGCACTTGGAATCTAGTGAGTATTCTTGTCTGACCTTTCATGTACAAGCTCAGGATGTTACACCTCCAGTGGATTTTGGCTGGTCCAGAAAAAGTACAAGATACCAACTAAATGGGTAAGCCAGACATCCAATGACTTATAAATTGACTATAGGGTTCAGTAGATGCTTGCTTTCAATGTCTTTTGGATATTGGTTTGTTCAGACCACAATCTATGATTATTATTCCTCTGATCATGATCAGATTCTCACTCTGTGGGGCCTCATAGGAGTGCATACCAATAACTTTGGATTCAAGCATGTGTGGGAAATATGGTAGAGGCCCATAAAACAAGTGTTTTGAATGAACTTGATGAATTTGTGCAGGCTATACCAAGTATTTTATGGTCTTATGGTTTGTCCATGGTATGCATACAGTCAGACCATGATTAGTGAAGTCTCACCTCTCCCTCAAATGTATGTCAAATATTAAACATTTTGAAGTCCTTCTATCTCACATGTGTTCTAGGTTTCTCTTCTTTGCACTATTTTCAGTGGTATGTTATGTTGGATATCCATGTGTTTCATATGAAAACCTGAGCTTGACCATAGGTTGGGAAAACCTCTGCATTCATTGGTCCCTTTGTATCATCTGCTATCATCACAGCTTCAGGAAACAATAATAACATGCCATTTGTTTTCCTTTTTGGATTGTATGTTTCATTTCTAAACTGTCTTGGGCTCATAACATTAATTGCCAACAGAGGTGCATTCAGTACAATTTTCTTGTACATGGTGGATGTCAAGAAGAGCAGAACTGAATGCCAGGAATTTGTACTGGCAGAGGCAAGCCAGAATGCATTTGGAGGGTGGCTGCTGCAAGATACAAGTAGCTGAGCTAGTTTTTTTTTACCTTTGATGATAGTAATGTTCTACCATTGCTACATATGCCATCTTGTGTACAATGAAATTTATTTTCCTTACAAGGCAGAGATTAAGTTGTGCACAACACCTACTCAATCAGTGAGCCTGGACTTTCATAGCAGTCCATTACAGTATATTATATGAGGATGCATGACAACTTGGCTGTGGTGAATCTACATACATGCTAGAGTCAAAGTGCACACAATCATGGCATGATGAAAATCATGTTCAAGTTTTCATTCTCATCTTGGCAGAGATCAGCATGGAGGAGCAACTCTGAAGGTATGTCAATGCCAGGGTGGAGGGGAGGTTGATGGGGACTCAGGGTTGTTTTGCTAGGAGACATGATTCGGGTGCCGAATGAATGTACTGCTGCGTCAAGTCATAACGTCCGTCGCATGTACATGAACATATACGTACGATCAGATGGTCCGAGGGACGCTCACGGGTTAAACGAGAACCAAAACGATGACCTGTTTTCCGTTGTGTCCAAGAAACAAGAGAGCGCATGTACTTTGTTGAATACCGGGGGTACCACGTCCTCCCGCACGCCCATTGGCGCGTGTCTTTTTCGCATTCGTGGTAGTACTTTTGCCACTCGAGGCTTCGCCTGAGTTGAGCACGATGATATTGGCGAGAAATCTCGGCAGAGGTGAGCGGGTCGAACAGAAAAGCGAGAGGACGTTGCGCGAGGCGTAAAAGATGAGTAACATACCGACTGACTCTGAATCTGAGGGAAGCGTTCCGATGCGAACTGAGAACGAGCGGATCGACGGCAAAACTGGGTATTTGTGGTGGAACCGTAGATGATGGGCCGTTGGCGTGGATGCGATGGGCGACGCGAGTTCTTTGAGTTCTGCTACTATTCGGACGGGCTTTGGCCGACCATGGCTTCCACTTTGATAGTCACAGCGAAGTCGAATGCAGAATATCAGAATGCGAATTCAAGTTCGCAGCAGCGGGCGGTCAAGTCCGATTCCGTGCCGAGAAGTCGCACGCTGTTGCTGGCACTTCAGTGGGTCAATCCTAACCACGACGACCAAGCCAAGCCAAAACTTGAAGCTCAGATCATCCAAACCCCGTCGCTTTGGTATATAACACAAGACTCGCCCTCGGTTCTCACCACACTTTCCGTCGGCTGAAACCTCGCCTCGACGTCCACCGGCGGATCCGATGAGGTACCGGAATCGACGCTCAATTCTCACCGAAACCCGTTGGCGTCGGAAAACTCGAGGGTGTAATCCGTCGGCGTCAACCTTGGAGGCTCTAAATCGATATCGGTAGCATTCGGGGGGAATACCGTACAAGCGCATCAAGAACTTGAAACGCTCGGGTCGATGCCCACCAGCCGGAACCTGTGACCCCACCCGACGCTGCTCTTATGGACCGACGGCGCATTGTAAACCTAACGTTCTGACGACAATGACTTTAGGTGTTTCCCCCCCGAATGACTGCTCGTTGTTTAGCGATACCTCCGAGGCTCACTGTACGTAAGTCGTCTATCGTTTTGTCGGGCGAACGTGGAAAGTCGACCGTCCGCCTCTGCTGTCAGGACTCGCTCGATCGGCATGTCCAGTCATTGCGGGACTTTTGATTTCCACATTGAAGCACCGAGCGTGGCGTGCCGCCTTTCAGGATTCATACCCTCTGTCCGAATATTCTACAGACCATTCAGCTCCGGGTCTAATTCTCTGGTTATTTGCCTGTACGGCCTCGACAGTTCTGGCGTTAGACCTGTCTCGTGTGTTGGTCACGGTATTTGTGGGAGAACTATCGGCCGTGCGTCGAGGCCGTCTTTCCGAACGGCGTGTACGTACCAATCAATGGGAGCGGTAATTCACGGGGTGGAGTATTGGAGTTCACCGGCAAGACATTCATTGTCCGTGGGTTTATCCCTTGCTACCGCTGCCACGTCTGCCTTTGTTGCTCGATATCCAGTTCGAGTTCCCCCAAATCTCAGTCGACACTTTTTGCATACGCGCAATCTTGCAGGTTTGGTGCCATCCAGGCCGAACCGGACGGTCATCGTCGATCATCGATCACAGAGAGAAGTCGATCACGTCGTCTAGTCTTCCTCGATACGTATCTTACAGTTCTGCCTAGTAGCGCTTGGAGTCTGGTCTCAATCCGAATCCCCGACTTTCGAGAATCGGGCGGTCGCTACTGCACCGGCACCGGCTCGAGTAGCCACGCTTGATCAGTACCCCCGTAATTGTTCGTCGCGATCACCTGACGCATAATCTCAGTGGAGGAACAACGATCGCGTGGCATCGATTCATACCCCCTTGGTTTCGCTCGCACCGACGTTGGCAGTGAGCGCATATTGCAAGTGTTTGGACAAAAGCAACCTATGCAAGTCGCGTGAATGTCAGTCGCAACGCGAACGGTGGGATGTCGGTGTCAACTTACTGAAATCCGGCGTTCCCGTTGACGGGGATGATCGACCACCACTTTTCCTCTCCTTCCGCACACTTGACGTTGTAGTAAGACGGAAAGCTGTCTGCGATGGCAGCCGAGAGGGGAAGGCTATTGCCATTGTTAACGATGTTATAGCCCTGCATAGTCGCCGATGTGATCGACCACTAACATCGGGTCAGATTCGTGGTCGTAGAGGCACCGTTGAACACGAACCCTTGCAGGATTATTCCGCACGACGACCTGCTCACCTTGCACGTCTAGGTAGAGGTTATTTCCTCCGCGGTTACGAATGAAATATAATCCTTCTGCAACAGGTCTGTACGTGATGTCTTTAAGTCCCAGGCCGAAGAAGGCTGTTTCAGTACCGCATGCACTCCTAAAAATAGTTTCCCAGTACGTCCAGTCGGCATCTGAAGGGTTTCGCCCAGCGATACTATCATTGATGAGCTCTAACGAAACACGGCAAGTTTTTTTTGTTAGAGTAATGCAGCGCGCTCATAGTAAAATGCGCACTCGTATACTTGTTAAAGGTGCTTGAGCCTGAATTGAACTGAACCCACAAAGGATAGTAGGGTGTGTCTAGTAAGTAATCGCGATCACAACCTTTCTTATCCTCGATTGTGAGCGTAAAACCTACTGGCAACGACTGCTGGCGATTCTAACAGTTGACTAGCAATGGCATAGTATCCCTGAAGAGCGTTAGCGTTCTCGTCGTCGCACACATCAAGAACTTGCCATAATGCACGGAAGAAGGACGACGTGAATCCTGCAAGAAAGCGCGCATATTTGTTAATCACCAAAGCCAAAGAACGCAGCAGACATGCGCACGCCAGCCAATCCCCTCTCTGGTTCCTAACGACGCTTTCGTACAGTTCGATGGAATTTTTCAGTTCCTGAGACATGGGTTCGTTGGCGACTACGTCCTCCGGCACGCCCAGCTTCTGCGTGCAGACGTTGCGCAAGTCCACAGAATATTCGAAGGAATTGGAGAGCTTTTTCGCGAACTCGACTATCTCCTTGAAAGACGCCCCGGATCCAGAGTTTGCTATGGATTGCATTCTCACCCTGGCGTAATACTCCAAGTATTTGGCGTCTTGCTGTGGGCGGAGTTGAGAAGAGGTAAGAGAGACCAATGTGAACTGACGCGAACTCACGATCATGTAGTGCCGAAAGCCGTTCAAATACGCTTTTCCACTGCCCAGCGCAGCAGGGAAGGGGTGCGTTGTCAGCGCACTCCACTCGGCTGGAGCCGAGTCGTAAAGTCTTTTGACGTTAGCCGGAAGTTGGCTGGGATCAAATCTAAGCAGCTTCACATCAGGCGCGCTCGTCCCTATGAAACTACGAAGTTCTCCGTGGGTTCTGAAAAGGTTCAGCATATACCGTTGATTAACAAGAGGGATTCATACTGGAGGTCGGCGTCCACGTGGGCTAGCGCCAGTGCAACACGGCTGAGTGGGAACCGAGGCATCATGTGAGGCTCTACAGCAGATCCCATAGCTTGGGATGGTAGGATGCTGGATGTTGGAT
>JBBPJX010000327.1:0-18352 GCA_038088955.1 Neotropicomus parvogracilis
CTGGCCCGCAAGCCACGGAAACCTTGTAAAGGTTGAGATCCTTCGCGTCTACATCCCGAAAATCAATCGGGTTCTCGTTCTTGATGGCTTTCTTTAGGGTTCCGACAATCTTCTTTTGTGAAATTTCGACAGGAAAGACAGAGCGATAATTCTGCCCATGTACCCAGCAGTTGAGGGTCATTAGTTCAGTTGCATCCGAACCTGGGAGGCGGGCCTGGTGGTCAGGAGAACGATGGGATACCTTGACAGGCACGCACCAGAAGTTGCACAAGCAGCTGGAAGGAGCATAAGTGGGGGTGACGACACATGACAGCATCAAGGAACACACCAGATGGAAGCTTGATCAGGATATGAAGGTCATCGTCAGAAATGTTGCTCCCGAAATGACTCTCCAGCTTCGTCTTCGCACGCAACAATTTGGACTGATCCAAACTTGTGATTCCCTCCTTAGCCAGTTCTTCGTAGGGCTTTGACACCTTGTAGAGGTCGAGATCACGGGCATCTACGTCCCTAAAAGCATTCGCATTCTCTAACTTGATTAACTTTTTGAGGCCGCTGACATATGCTGTCGGTGAGATCTGGACATCAAATATACGTTCTGTATCTTCGCCAAAGATGAGGCAGTTAAGAACGACATCCATGTTGGGAACTTGGGTAAGTGGGCTTCAAGGTCAAAGAGCAATGAATGCCACACGCGCTGCACACGTGACACGCGTCTCCAGTCACATGACGTCGATTTGTGGTGGTGTCAAGTACTTCACTAAATGTTTAAGTGAAGAACACATATACTCAGTTTCCATCCACGAGTATATTCTTGTACGGTTCGATACTGAAATTTACTAGGTTTGAATATTTGTGACCACCATGGATCCTCCGCTTCTTCTAGACCTTGGAGAGGGCGGAACCCGTGGAAAGTGAACCGATCAAGTCAAGTCGACGCTGACATTAGAAGAAGCAAAGAGCCCCTGTCGCTTCCCCGGACAGCTCTGGAAATTCGTTCGCGTGAATGACGAGTAAGTTCTCTCGAAGCCTCACTGCGCATGGATGCTCGCTCGCTGACTTGGCATGTTCGCGACCACGCGTGCAGGGATCGCTTCCTTCCCTCCAACTCTAAATCTCGAATGGCCAATTAATTTAACTCGCCGTTATTACTCCGCACAAACGCAGAACCTCATTCAGCGGTTCAAGAGCGCGACACGCAAGGGCGGGCGAGATGGCTAAACCCAAATGCTCAAGCACACCGAACGATACCGTTGGCGGTGTGGCGAACAAAGCAAGGGGAATCGAAATGCAAAACGAGATGAGACCACACACGTATGGAACTAGATGAGGCGAGGTCAATGGGAACCACTAGGATGCTCGATGCCCTTGGCGGGGCAAACACGATCGACCAGAGACTTGTGACGAGTAACTGAGACGTGACGATGAACATGTTATGAATGCGCTAATCCGTACCATCGACAGTCGACCAACGGTTCAAAAGAAAACGGGACGAGAGACCACACACGATGATGGTTCTACCTCGCACGTTCAGCCCGTCGGCGCCCCCAGCCCTGTTCCCCGCTCCTGCGCTATAGGGCCTCTCGTCCGGCGGGCGACGTGCGGCAGGGACCGCGCTCGTCCGTATTGACCGACCGTTTCGACGACGCACCCGCCCCCTCATAGTCCTCCTGCGGTTCGCCCCTGCCCCGTCGCCGTCGACCGAAAACAACAACCTCGTCTTCTCTGTATCATCACCATACACAGACCACGCTTCCTCCAACTGAATGTCCTGCTTCGAGCTCGAGTGCATGTGCAACTGCGACTGTGACTGCGGCTGCAACAAGATCCCCCACCACGTTGTGTCACACCGGGACACGGCCCATACCAGCACCACGCCAGTCAAACCGCTACACAACTCGCCAGCGCAAACGGCGCCTACTACTGGATGATCGATCGCCCAGAAAAACCCGATGACGTGACACGATCCAAGTTGCACCCGACACTGTCGACGTGATGCTGTCGCTTGTTTCCGTCA
Source organism: Neotropicomus parvogracilis (assembly GCA_038088955.1). Classification (NCBI taxonomy): domain Eukaryota; kingdom Fungi; phylum Basidiomycota; class Agaricomycetes; order Boletales; family Boletaceae; genus Neotropicomus; species Neotropicomus parvogracilis. The sequence goes on from JBBPJX010000327.1 coordinate 2,018, forward strand.
GAGAGATGAAATGGAGGGTGGACGTACAACATGTTAGCCATGTACGCTGCAAACACGGTGTGCGAGGACCCACCGCCCGTGGCCCTCGACTACCAACGAGGAAATGGCGATGTTGGCGCGACGAGCGACACGAACGTGCTATAAAATAGGGCGAAGTGCGCTCGTGAAGATCGCCTATGTAGACAGTGGTGTGAAAGAAGGCGCGTCAGGATCGAAAACAAGCCCGAAAAACACACGGGGCGTACAAGAATCGGATCCGGCACGAAGCAGACGAGAGCAATCGAGGACGTAAAAGCGACGGGGATACGCGCACGACTCGTCGGATGACGCGGGGAGGGGTCATCAGAGTCTCGCGTAGTTCCTTCACCACTTGTCGGGCCAGTTCTGTGGGGGACACGAGCGAACACGCACGTCATGACACGCGTATGGCGAAGCGAGCAAGACGCGTTCCTTGACGTGAAAGCACACCAAGCCTGCATCGAGAACAAGAGGAGTGCTGCAACAACGGTGAGCACTTCTGGCTATGCACTCCCGAAAAAAGGGGAAACCAGTTGGAAGATAAGATTGGCGCGGATCAAGCAAGGTTTGACGCGAGGTGAGGCGGGCTTACACGAAGCAAGAAACTGGCGACGCTTCCGATGTGGAGCATCCTCGCTGCCCATGCGCTACCCCGCGGGTTGGGCAAGGTGTCGGCGAAGAGCGCGTTAGAGCGCTTGGACTAGGGACGTGAGACGCATGTTTGGCTGAAACGCAAAACGGACGCTCCCCAGCGTTGATAGAGAAAAGATGGCGAACCAGACGGTAAGGTGGACGACGCGCAGAGCAGAGTCGAGGTTAGACTAAAAAAGCCCACAAATCGCGATGCAGCATCCTCGAGTCTTCCGCTTGAAGTTGGTATAGACGCGGACCAGCATGATATTGACTACATCAAAGCTTGGTGTCCATCTTTACACTGATCAATGCTTCTCATCGTAGCGGACTCACTTTTACTATGAGCATGTGCGACATAACCACGATCAGACATAAAACCATGAACAGCTCAGTTAAGCCCTGCAATGTGGACAAAATGCTTTGTGCGCTCGTCATGACACCTGCTGACTGTGAGTTTGCGGTGTATATCATCAAAATCTCAACATGGTGGTACCCCAAGCAGCAGAAATCTGCGGACAATCGCTGTCGTCTTCGACGACGAACTCGAGCTCTTTTGGCTGTTGCGATATCGTGCGGGCAGGTCGTCGTATTGCAACGAAACGCAGAAGAGATACGGCAAATAACACCAAGCAACCGCCTTCGCGTCTGCATGGACAGAAGTAAAAGTCATTCAAACCTGGAGACATGGATTCTTTCGGCGCTCCGTTGACAAGTCGGGCGGCGTCGCAGCCTCGGTCGGGTACACACAACATACCGTACACTTCCATCCCCCCCTTTGCTTTGTACGCCCCATCAAAACACGGTTCCGTCGCTCACGATATCGATCGGTGGACCCCCCGTCTCCGGGCGCTTCACCTTGGCAATCTCGCGCCCCCCCTTCCACGTCGCACTCTCGAGCACCTGAGCAAGCGTCAGCTTGTGTGGGGCGAGCCCAAACTTGTCCCGGAGCCCTGCAGCGATGCGGTCCCTGACGGTCAGCGCCGGCATGAGCGCGCGTGAGTCACCTCAAAAAAAATTGAGCAGGAGACGTACAGCTCGATGACGGTCATGGCGCGCCATTCGACGATGGTTGGGTGAGACGGCGAGAAGCGGGGAATCCCCGTCGCACCAGCGGCCTGAATCCCGTCCGGACGGTCTTCGGGAGCGAGCGGGCGTAGCGCGAGCACGCCAAAGTCGACTAACAGCCCGCCTGACGCCGACGAGTGAGCGCAGCGCGGAAGAACGACGAGACGAGACGGGACTCGCCATTGCGGTATTCGGGCAACCCCGTCATGTCCTCGACGCCATCCACCCGCCATCCCATCAGTCTCTGCACGGGCTCGATCAAGCTGTACGCGAGCCATCCGGTGAGCTTGTGAAACGGGACGAGCGATTCCGACGCGGGTGCGTCGGGGTGGGCGAGGGCGAGGGCAGGGCAGGGCCAGACGTCGCCAAGGGGCACCCCGTCGAGAGTGTGGCGCGAGGGCCAGATGGAGGCAAGGCCATCGATGAGGGCCGTCCAGAGGGCAGCGACGGGGACATGACGTGTGCCAGTGGCGTCGAGGTGAGACCGTAGTTCAAGAAAGTCTGTTGGGGTGAGTCAGATGGTGGCCCCATGACAGAGGCAGAGAGAGTGGGGAAGTGAAAGTGGGGGAAGGGGGGTTGGGGAGTACACGAGGCCAAGTAAGAGGGCAAGGGGACGAGTGGAGATGACCAAGGAGACTTGATGCGTGACGAGTTGGTGAGACACGCGACGGTGCACGTGCACGCGGCGACGTACAAGAGGGCAAGGGGGAGAAAGAGAAAAGGAGGGGTAAAAGGAACGGGGGTAGGTGACAAAGTGACGCGGTGAACCACTCACCGAGCACGTTTCCCGGTCTTGCGTCCCCACCGAAAAACTGAGGATGCCGGGCGAGCGCGTCGCCGAGACGAGCAAGGAGGGCAGCTCGGCCGTCGAGCCCGACCATGGGATTTGCGGCGCCGACTTGCATCGCTTCGGCAACCTTATCAGCGGTGATGCGCGCGAGTCCCCGGGCTGAAACGCCGCCAAGTTATCGTTATCGCCGATATCAGATGCGCCACGCCAGCGTACGCACCGTCGACACGGCAAGGCTCCTCGCTGTTTCCCGAGAACAAGCCTGCGCAAAACATGTGCAGGCTGGCGACACCAAGACCCTCGGAGCGGGCGTACGTGTCGTCCGTGCCAGGCTCGGTGTACTTCCAGACGTTGCCCGCGCCGGCGTCGAGGAGAACAGAGACGAGGAAGAGATCGAGGAGGCGTTTGCACCGTTCTGTCGTAGAGACGCCCGCTGCGGTCCACTCGCCGAGCAGGGGTGCGATGCGTTCACGACCGGCATCGAGGTGGCGCCATCTGCCGTGGGGAGGGATCTAGACACGCGGGGCATTCAGCACGCGCAACGACGACGAGGCTGGATACTTGCCCTATCAAAAGCGCAGCCAAAGTCCCTCTAGCAAATCAAAAACGGGTCCGCACAGGCAAACGCCAACCACTCACCTCGATGATGGAGGCACAAAACTCAATCACGTCGGCGAGCCGCTCAGGGTGGTAATCGAAATGCTGTAGCTGACCTCGTTTTGCGAGCTCGTGCACCTGGGCACACCGCGTTCTGATGGCTGGAAGCGTGCGGAGAAACATTCTTGCCAGCGAGAGCGAGCGGGTACTAGCTAGTAGCTAGTGGTAGTGGTAGTAAGTCGCTCACAACACGCGGAATCATGGTTGGACCGAAAACCCGGTTTGATACGTTTACCATTTATGGAGAAATAGCCCCTGTCCCACTGGTCGTGCGACCTGGAACTGCGCATCGATTGGATTGGAGCCCAAGTTCCTTCCGCCATCTTTTCTTGTTGATCAGTCCATCACGAAGTCCGTGAACCCGCGAAGGGTCGCCCGTGATCCTTTCACTCAAACACAAACACCCGCCGCAGTGTCGATAATTCAATGGGCCCCGGGCGACGGGTGGCGTCCGCGCGCGAGACGATCTGAATCGCCATCAGCTTCGACCCAGTCGCCTGCTAGCTGCGACCCGCTCAAAAGTCGATTCGAACGTTAAATTCAGTGCAACGCCCATCCGCCGCGATTCGTTATTTCCACCCGCATTTGCAATCCCCCCACCCACCCACATACACCCCCAACCCTCCGACCTCCCCCTCGTCGACCCTGGCAGCGAAACCCCACGTGTACTTTCTTCCCCAGCACGCGGTCGCCGCACGGCACTCGACTCGCCTCCTCGTCACACACATGCTCCTCGGGTCAACCAAAAAGCTCAACGCTCAGGTTCAGGGGGAAAAATAGAATAATAGACATCGAGCTCGGCGATACGTAATGTATACGATTACAATACATACGGGTGCCACGGGGCCGTCCCTCACCACGACCACGGGCACGATCCTGGCCACGACTCCACTCGGCGACTCGGTCGTTTACAAAAAACAGGCAGACGACGACACAGGCCTTCTCTTCTCCCCCCCTTCTTCATGCGCGCGACGCTTGCTCGCGCGCACAGTGAGGACACACCGTGTCCCTCCGCTGACCGACTTTAGGCTGCGCCCTGCCTATCCTATTACGTCCCACGAAATGATGTCAGCTCGGGTAATACGATTGACCGCGTCCGACCACTCACACTTGTGAGCACGTCGTCGAGCACGCCGCACACGGCCGCGCGTGCGCAGCGCTGTACCGACATCGATTGGACCCGCAATCGACCTTGTACATACTTTCGTCAGCCACGTGCCGAGGAGACTGGGAACTGGCACGCAGGGCGTACCTTGCTCTCCGTGTACGGCTCCTGGTGTCTGCACGTATACTCAATGCATTGCAACTCGCGGTGACACATCGTCGTCGGGTTACGACAGAGCCTGCACCCCCTCCGAAAGTCAGCGTCGAAGCGAGAAGACGAGGATCCCGCCCACGCTCGTAGGGTAGATTAGGTCGACTTGGCGTGGTAGACCGTCGACGTAGATGTAAACGTAGAGATGGTGGACGCGAGAAAAACAGCGACGGCGAGGGCGACGAGGGCGGACAATAAAAAAAGAAATCGGAAAAACGAATACCTAGATCGCTCGTCGCACAGGAGAATGGGTCCTACGCTCCACTCCAATCGTCGCTTTTATACCCCCCCTCCCCCTTTAATTTTTTTTCGAGAGACCGGACCTTGCAACGACAGGCAAGCACCGGCAAATTGGGACGCGAATGAGATTCGACCTTGTCGGCGTGGCCTCCCCCCCAAGCTGAGCTCAGGAAGCACCCAAGATCTGTCAAAACCACGACTGTGCGGGGTCAAGGTTTTAATGGTCGACACGCAAGGCGCGCGGCTCCTGCGTTTGATCTTTTGAAAAAAGAATGCGCCTAAACGGGGCCGATCATCATTGATACCCAGCCAAGATCCACGCCTGTTTTATGAGAGGCTCGGGGGAAGGGGACCCAATCGTCATAAACGCCATTCAGCCCTGTCATCTCGACGTGACACCTGGTTGTAAAATATGCCGCGCCGCGGAGTCAGTTCCTCGGATGAAACCAAGAGGAAGAAAAAAACTATTCGACTCGTCGTACCGAAACTGCCATTGACTTGCGCACAATCGATGGACCCTACAGAAAGGGGAGAAGGAGAGAGGGAGGGAGAGAGAGCCAGACAAGCGAGGGAAACACCAAACGAGGGGACGCGTGGCCACATGCCCGTCGGTCAGGAATGATGCGGCATGTCACTTTACGTCTTTCCTGTCCGCGCAGCACACCCAAAGACGGACCCCGTCCCAAAAATGAAACCGATCCACCCGATGGTGGTGCCTTGGAGGGCCGCCCTCTTACCTACGCCATAACGGCGCCAAACCCACATTAGGACATTAGTCTGTCACACGACACCCGTGGCGCGCGCGCCACGTCCCACCACCACAGGGGACTCATGACCGCGCTCAGCGGCGACCATCACTATAGCTGCGGCTACAAGGCGCAAATGGAGGGGACCAGAACCCACGTTAGCAACAATGATCTCGACGACCTCGGCTCAAAATAGAGACAGCTAGCCCCGTAGAGCGACCAAACCTACGCAAACCGAGGGGGAAAAGGAATAAAGAAAAAAAAAGGCCGTCATGGAGAGAAAGAGAGAGAGGGCTCGATGTGGACCAAGCACGGGATACGGTCATGAAACCCAAACACCACGCCTGGAGAGAGCGTCAGCATTTTCTGGGGTTAGCTGTCTGGGTAGGTGGGGGAACGAGCTCCGACCTTTACAAATTCGTAAATTAGACTGTCTTCATGCGACCTCACACTAGGTCTGACCGGCCGGCACGCAGCCTTTTCCAAAAGGCGTGCTCCCACCAGTCGCCGGGGACGCGTGTCGCATGCAGACCGCGCGAAAAGGGGACGCCGTCCGCGGCGCGGGCGAGATACCACAGCTCTTTGACCTCCAGGCGAAGTAGATAGTCTCGCATGGGACCATAGTTTTCTCCCACGCGGTGCGGTCCGTGGCTGTCGTCGGACAGCGCGAGGCGACCACCCAGCTCGAGGATCAACTATAAAACGAGGGGCCATGAGGCACGGACGCCAAGATGGGGAACTGTCGAGCCCAGCACGCACTGCAGCGACGTCCTCTGCGGGGTAACAAGTCTGCCAACCCTTCCTCAAGGCGGCCGCGTTGACTTCGAACAGAGCGCCATAGCCGATGGCGAAACCAACGTTTCGTTTTAATTTATCCCATGCATTCGGAAATTCGGAGAATCGCAATTTTGGGTTCCAGAGACGGCACAGATCTAGGTGACCGATAATTTCCGGGCGAAAACGTTCCAGCAAGCAGTAGTGCGCATCGAAATAGGACGACAGGAATGCGTCCGTGCGAGCGTGCGCGATGGCAGGATTCATTTCAGCCACCGAGATGTCCGCGGGGGGACGGCCGTGGAGCGCGCATTCGAACGAGGTGTAATCCAGGTCGATGGGGATGGCATTGACGTGATGGACTGAGCCAACGATGTATTCGATACGGCCGGAATGTTCGCTGAGAAGGGCAGACAAGTTTTCTAGATCGACGCCGGTGATGAACTCGGTTTCTAGACCGACCAGGAGGGTGATCCGGGATGCATAGGCAGACTTGAGCCTGTGGGCTTCGTCGAGAAAGTCTGCAAACTGCTTTATCAGGAAGTCAGGGGACAACCCTGCCTAAACGCGGAGAAAACGAGTCGGGGCGAGAACACGATGGGTTGGCGGGCGACGAACCTCTTCTGGGTAGAGATCCTCTAGCCTGTAGCGCGGGACATGTTCTGTGAGGCCGTAGACCTCGAATCCCTGGCGAATGGCCTCGACGACGACCTCCTCGAGCGTCCCAGAGGCGTGTCTGCAAAACTGGCCCGAGTGCGAGTGGTGACTGAACATCAGTGTCGGTAAAAAATGCCACTGATAATTCTTACGTAAGCCTACAAGAACAAGGTAGTCGTACGACAAGACAAGCCCCGTACTTTTTTTTTTGATGACAACCCATCAAAACGAACAGCGTTTCGAACGACCCCTGCTGGTACAGTTTGAAAATCGGAAACCTAAGGCCTGCTTCTCTTTCACACGCCGCTCATGAGAAGCATCAGAGCGTACAGCCTCGCGTCCCTACGTCGACCGGGGGAAAATGAGACAGAAAAAAAAATTCAGCTGGTCGACGGTTACCCTCTTTCATTAATTTGCGGGGAATACGTATGTCAACATACAGCAGGGGTTCCTCGTCGCGAGGCTCTCGTCATGGGGCTAGACCGTCTAGACGACGACGGCGTTGGAAACGCGCTCGCCGTCCTCCCGCGGGTGGACGACGAAGAAGCCGTTCGAATCTGTGGCGCCGCCGCCGCCATGGAATTAGCTTGCGGGTGCGATTGCGACTGCGAGTGGAGATGAGGATGGACCAGCTTGTTCCACGGCATCTGGTAGTGCAGCCAGCCCCACCACGTCTGCATCGCGTCCGATCGCCCTCGTTCTTGTCGCTTCCGCTCAAAGGCCGCGCGGTAGCGTTCATAAGACTCGCGAAACGATCGGTCCACGCGAGAGGAGAAAATAAGCTCACCACGAGGATTGGCGGACGGGGGGATTGGGGCGATGGGTACAGACGTGCTGCCAGACGGCGAAGGCGATGATGTTCGTGTCAGGGACCGACGTGCGGATTCAGGGAACGGTGCTGGACGTGGAAAGAAGAGAGACACTGGATTCAGGGAAAACTTGGAGCGTAGGGGAGGCTTGCGGACGTTGAGGTACATGTTCAAGGACCGCAACGCCTTGTTTGCATGCGGGACATAACTTCGAGAAACAGGCATGATCAGGAAATCGATTTCTGATGGGACGGAAAGCGGTGCTTCATACCGATTAGCGTAAGCTATCTTTTCCGCGTACATGCCACTCGCGAAGAAGAGGAGCAGCGTGGTGATCGCTACAAAGAGCAGACCAGAAGCAAAGTACGGATGGGGTTTCACGGATCCATGCACGTTTCGCAGGATGTGCCGCAGGAGGTAGGTATAGGGTATGTCTAGGAACGAGGTCTGAAGCAGAACTTCGGACAAAAGAAAGGCGATGACGAGGACGAGATGGAGCAGAAACACTGTCCAAGTTGGTGTCGGTTCACATCGCGGCGACACGAACAAAGTCGTGGTACTCACATTGATATCGCGACTTTCTGCGCTGGAGCGACGCCGCGTTTGTTTTGAGCCTCTCCTCGAACAGGAGTAGGTCGCGGTACGTCGCTGGATCGTTCGGGGGATGGAACAACGGGCGGGCGTGCGACGCATTCCCTCGGGCCATTCAAGGTCAAACGTTAACGCTGAGACGGTCCGGGATCACGTGACCCAGTACAGCTCATACAAATGAGACGCGACGTGCAGCGTGTCCGCCGCGAGGCAGTTGGCTCTGCTCCACCTCGTTCCATGACCGTTGTCCTGCTCACGTCCGTCTCCCTGGTCGCGCTGCTCGTCGCTAGTCGCCCAATATTACACCCAGACGCCGACCTGTAAGTCTTCATGTGTATCGTGCTGCGAAACACGCTTGACGGTTATTCAGTGTTGTTGCTTCTTCTGCGCTCCAGACTGGCATCCAGACCCCGTTCCAGATTCATCCAGGGTCAGTCGTGCTTCTCCTACCTCATATCCTGTACTAATGTGGCTGCCTTGCAGCAGAGATGACCGTTTCCATTTCCAAGGGCTAGAGCAAGAGATCGGCCATCTCGACGAGGACGTCGCAGCCATAGCCTCGTTCCACGTTTCCGACGAACCACCTCTGACCGAGACGGTCTTTAGCAACACTGTTGAAACGGACACCAACGACGTCGCCGACAATGTGGTTGCTTTGGAGCCCGACCTGACCAGCGAGTCACCCTCTGCTCCGCTCGTAGTGCTCGTATTCTCTTGCATGGCTGCATTCTTGGCCCTGGTCTCTGTCGCGTTGATGTTGTATGTCATCATGTCGCTGCGATCCCAGATGCTTGCATCAAAGACTGCATGGGAACTGCTCCCGCGTTTCTGGAGATGCCCGAGGTCTGAGGAGAACTCGATTGCAACAACCAAGCAGCATCTCTCTTGTGGAGGTCGTTCTTCACTCCAGTCGGAGCGCCTCGTCGATGCTGAAGAGGGATCTGCCCAAAGGAACGATTCCAGACTGGGTGTCTACTTTGACGCTGTATCGGACGTGGAGTCGGAATGGGACGACGTGGACGAGAAATACCAAGACGCGCTCGACGTGACGCCCCTTGCACCCATTCATGACCTTCCACTCGAAGACAACGTGTCCCGCCCATCTCACGTCGTTGATCCGCTGTCGCCACCCGTGGCATCCCACCCGCTCGATCGACAGACGGACGGTGATCGCAGCGCCCTTGCGATGCGCGACGTGTGCCCCTCCCCCGTCTCTCGCCCCGCTTGGTCGGTTCGTGCGATCGACTCTCCCGCGCTGGGTCTATCTTCTCGCCACGGAGGCATTGACGCCACCCCGGAGCCACTCGTCCAACCCCATCGTCGTGCCTACCGTTCGCCCGTGCCCGAATTCGACATTGCGCTCGCGATGCAGCTCCGGCCCGGCCTCGGCATCGGCGCGGACTCGGCATGGATGGTTCGTTTCCTGATGGCCATGTTTGGATGGTTCGCGGTCGCTCTGACCGGCAACGCTCGGTAAACGACCAGACCCGCGGTCTACCCACACTCGGGCATATCTGGCCACTCGATGTTCATTTTGGCCGGGCTTTTTATGATATTAAATAATAATCTGCCACGTCGCGCACTCTGTTTGAACCATATTCCAAACAAGGGCCATCATGGATCGACGATGAAACTCATTTCTATGCTCGGATCGATTATGACTCTTTTCTCCGCCCTCTGCGTATCCTCTCCTTTGTCGTCGGACGGTCGTCCACTCCATCTGGACCATTCATGTCGTCACCAACGTCTTTCATCCTTTTGCATTTTCATTTTCTGCAGACCTCATCCCATCTCACGCCGGTCATGACGATTCGTATGAAATTAGAGCTCGTAGAGAAATTTGTCGTTTATTCCTCTTCTTTCGCCGTCACTTTCTGAATCACGTAGCGGATTAACAATGAACAGCACGAGCTTTGCGCGCCTCATTCTGGATCGGGCTCCTTATTCACCGACTTGTCCGATTGCGATTCCTCCAGTCGGGTCTCGTGACTACCACTATATGGTGACCTGCGGGTGGGAAGCTGCGCTCGTCGACTCGCGATAACGAATCGTGGATCGTGGGCTGTTCACGTTCGTTCGTGCCAGCGCTGGCTGTGGCCGCGGCTCGTCACGCGCCTTTACATCTCCGGGGGTCCACGCCAACGGGCGTCGCGGATATTTCGAGCTCGAGCGTCCGACTCCGATGCACCGAGTCATGGCACATTACAGTAACGCGCCTCGAGTTTGCGATCGATGGGGTGCGACGCCCCAGTGCACAGCGGTGCGACTCGTGCCGCCACGGTGTGATTCAAGGGCGCGGCGATGTACGTCGGCGATCTTGACTCGACGTGGAAAGTCGTAGCACGCCGTGTTGGTGTGTATCAAAAAAAAGGTGAGCGAGACGTCATAGGTATTGTGGGCGGCCCGGCCGGTCAAGAGGCGGTGAGCGGGGGTGACACGTCAAGCCTGCGAGTGCCGCAGAGCTTCGGCAGAGTGGACAGATTGTTCGGAAAGGAGCTTAGTTCAAGTTGGCGACGTGTTAACGGAGTTATTGTACAAATGGACGGATCAATACCGTAGTTGCGTAGGGGTGACATCATGAACATTTATAAGCCTGATGCGTAGCTACCCGCTTGCGGTGTCGAGACAAGATGGCGACACTTTTTGTAGAAATCCTCGCCTTGATCTGCGTCGTCAACTTCGTCGTCGCTACCTGGTGGAATCGTTCTGCATTCCGCTACACACGTCCGCCCTTCTGGCTACTCTGTGCAAGTCATGTTTAGCTTGGAATAAAGGGTCACACGTCACCTGGCTCTCTTGTTTGTGGGCGGCGTCGTCGGAGGGCTATCACTTCTCCCAGAAGACATAACGACCAGCACGCCTGGTTTGTCGTTGTGCGACAAATAGATCCTGTCCTCTGTGTTCTTCCTTCCATTCATAGCCTTGGGTGCTGGAGGTATATGCCGTTGCAGTGACTCGAACGCGAATTTTGAGCGAGCAACCTGTCGTCTCCGCCATCAAATATCGGTTCAGCTGGAGATTGATAAACGGGGAAGTACGCGGTGGCATGTCGAGCTTTCCGCTTCCAGCCTGGTGCCACTTTCGCGTCAACTCTTGACGGTGGCAAATAACCCCTTCTCGGCGATGTAGTACAGGATATGATACAGTGATCGTTGGTATTTTGAATAGGCATGAGCACATTTGATGACAACTTTTTCGACCCGGGTGACTGGAGCGCATCGAGCTCGACACCGGACACACTTTTCTTGACAAAACCATTTCACAAACGCAATTCAAGTAGACAAGTGTTCAAACCGTTGAGCAGTCATGCCGAACGAACGATCAGTAGCGGAGTAGACGGTCGAGTTCAATCTCCGATTAAACTTTCCGACGCACACTGTGCGCAAGGATGAGCCAACTCGACGCCGTACCTCCAACGACACGAAGAATGTGAGTATGCCCGAGTCTGCGTCGTCCCTGTCCGTTGAAGACCCGCTCGTCGTACGTTCAAGCGAAATAGGGATCGAAATCGGTCATTTCACGCTGGATCACTCTCCATCTGTTTGGATGCTTCGTATGCGTTGGACGAGTAGCTGACGGCGTTGCAGATAAACGATGGGCCGGGTCATCAGGGCACAGAGGCGCTCGCACGCCATCGTACGTCGTACGCGGTCACGAATCTCCCCCATCACTCAACCCCAGTCTGTCTCCAGTTCAAGGCGCACACTCACCACAACAAGGCGCCCGCCAAACTTCGCACTCTCGACTTCGCCGAGCGAAACGGATACATTCGTGGCATCGTAAAGGAAATCATTCACGATCCTGGCCGGTAAGCTTGCGTTTTGCGGTCCGTGGGTCTCCCGCTCAGACCAGCCTTGACCAGCGGGGCACCGCTCGCGCGCGTCGTCTTCCGCGACCCATATCGCTACAAGCTTCGTAAGGAAACATTCATCGCTACCGAGGGCCTTCACACCGGTGCTTTCGTTTACTGCGGCAAGAAGGCAGCTCTCACCGTCGGCAACGTCCTTCCAGTTGGCCAATGTCCCGAAGGTACTATCATCTGCAACATCGAGGAAAAGGTCGGCGACCGTGGTACGCTCGCACGTACGTCTGGAAACTACGCCACAATCATCGGACACTCTCCCGAGGACCACAAGACTCGCATTCGTCTCCCTAGCGGCGCGAAAAAGACGGTCTCTGCAAGTTCGCGTGCGACGGTCGGAATCGTTGCTGGTGGCGGACGCATCGATAAGCCTTTGCTCAAGGCTGGTCGTGCATACCACAAATACAAGGCCAAGCGAAACAGGTACGAGGGATCGCACGCTTGTCGTGTGTGTCAGTGGTCCTGACTGTCCCAATTAGCTGGCCTCGTACTCGTGGTGTAGCCATGAACCCCGTCGATCACCCTCACGGTGGTGGTAACCATCAACATATCGGCAAAGCCTCGACGATCGCCCGTTCTGCCGTTCCTGGACAAAAGGCTGGTCTCATCGCTGCTCGCCGGGTACGTATCTGCCTCGTGTCTCGGCGTTTTGGACTCTCACACGTTTTCAGACTGGTCTGTTGCGCGGTACCGTCAAGGTCAAGGAAGTGTGAGCGGGTCGTCGAGGTCGTTTTGTTTCCGTAGCCATGTTTCATGACCTAGCCTAGCCAAAAAAAACTTTGTTATGCCACCAACTCGAGTCAATTTCGACAGCTTAGTCATGCCCACAACACGCTGACCACGAACATCTAGCTAGCTGGCAGGCGAGACCGTCACCAGCCATGGCAGCGAAAAAAGACAACAAGCTGGCGTTTCTGTCGATGCCAGCGCCAGCATCCTACGTCGCTGGTCTCGGTCGTGGGTGAGCACGACGCCAGTCCAACCCGTCCATGGCCTCACGAGAGATCCTCAGCGCCTCTGGGTTCACGACGCGTTCAGATATCGGTCCCGCGAGAGAGGGTCCGTCCGCAGAAGCGATAGCGTGCGCACCTTCCGTCTCTCGAAAGCCCCAACGCCAAATCTAACGGAAACTCACAGGGAGGCGCAGGCGAAACGCGGCGAAGAGCCCGACGTCGACCCCGAGCAGTTCCAGGACCCGGACAACGAATACGGCCTGTTTGCGGGCACGACGTACGAACAGGACGACGAAGAGGCGGACAAGATATATGACGTGGTCGACCGGAACATGGACTCGCGGAGACGGGTGCGCAGGTGTGTGTGTCGCTCCTCGGGTTCGTCTCGCGCTCAACGCCTTTTTTAAAAATTTAATTGCATGCTTCAAGGGAGGCACGCGAAAATGCGGAACTGGTGCAGCATCGCGCAGAGCGTCCAAAGATCCAACAACAGTTTGCGGACCTCAAACGCGGACTTTCCGTCGTGACCGACCAGGAGTGGGAGAGCATCCCGGAAGTAGGTAATCTCACGCGAAAGAAGCGAAGGAGGGACGAAAGAACGTTTGTCGTCCCCGACAGCGTCATCGTGGGCGACAGAGCCAAGACGGAGTACGAGAGTTCGCTCGACTCGGGGGAGTCTGCAGAGTCTGGGACGATGACCAACTTCGTCGAGATCGGTCAGGCGCGAGACAAGATTTTGTCGCTCAAGCTTGATCAGGTGCGCTGCACCGTCTTTTGACGGTTTGTTGGCCTGTGTTCACGTCTGGTGTGTTACAGATCTCGGGCACGACGACCAACTCTGGACTGGCGACGTCAGTCGACCCAAAAGGTTATCTCACGTCCTTGGACAGCGTTGTCATAAAGTCGGAAGCTGAGATTGGTGATATCAAACGCGCGCGCATGCTCTTCGATTCGCTCGTCAAATCCAATCCGAAGCATGCGCCAGGTTGGATTGCTGCAGCATGTTTGGAGGAGCACGCCGGTAGAATGGTCGCCGCACGCAAGCTGATCAAGGCCGGATGTGAACAATGTCCAAAGAGCGAGGACGTGTGGCTAGAAGCAGCTCGATTACACGTGCGTGCCGGTAACGTGAGCCACAGTTGGATGCTGACGTTGGTAACAGAACCGAGACGACGCCAAGATCATCCTTGCAAACGCGGTACAACACGTCGCGCAGAGCGTAAAAATATGGCTTGCCGCCGCCGATCTGGAGCAGGACGCCAAGGCAAAAAAACGAGTACTTCGAAAAGGTGTGTTCCACGTTCGCCCTCGTGGTATCCTCTCACGTTTCGTAGCTCTCGAGAACATCCCTAACTCTGTCCGACTTTGGAAAGAGACGGTCAACCTGGAGACTTCTGCGTCGGACGCCCGCATACTGCTTTCTCGCGCTGTCGAAGTTATCCCTCTTTCTGTCGAACTTTGGCTAGCACTCGCTCGTCTCGAAACGCCAGAGCGTGCGAAAGCGGTCTTGAACAAGGCTCGCAAGTCGGTCCCGACGTCGCACGAAATCTGGATAGCTGCTGGACGTCTGCTTGAACAGGAAGCGATGGTGGATCCGGACAAGCCCGTCGAGGCGAGAAACAAGGAACTTGACGTCGTCGACAAGACGATCGAGGCAGGCGTACGCGAGTTGAGGCGCCATCAGGTACTGTTGACGCGGGAGCAGTGGTTGAAAGAGGCGGAGCGGTGCGAGACGGAGGGTTCGCCGAGGACGTGTGAAGCGATCATCAAGGCGACGGTGGCGATGGAGGTCGAAGAGGAAGACCGATTGGACACGTGGGTTGCGGATGCGGAGAGCGCCGAGGCAAGGGGGATGGTGGGCACGTCGAGAGCGATCCTGGCGTATGCGCTCAAGGTGTTTCCTGACAAACGAAACCTGTGGCGCAAAGCGGCAGACCTCGAAAAGGCACATGGTACCCGGTAGGTCGTCCTCTCTTTTTCCGGGTCTCGCGCTGACGGTACCTTTTTGCAGGGAATCTCTCGACGCTGTACTTACGCAAGCTGTGCACTATTGCCCGCAAGCCGAGGTGTTGTGGTTGATGTCTGCCAAGGAGAAGTGGTTGGCTGGAGAAGTACCAGCTGCCCGCGAAGTTCTCGAAAAGGCTTTCATCGCCAATCCCGAAAGCGAGCAGATTTGGCTTGCTGCCGTCAAGCTGGAGGCGGAGAACGGCGAACTGGGCGTCGCGAGGGAGTTGCTCATCCGTGCACGCACGGTCGCCGATACCGAGCGGGTAAGTCCCCAGTACATCATTTACACCGGCGCGGGGCTCATCTCGAGTAGATCTGGATGAAGTCTGCCGTGTTCGAGCGACAACAAGGCCGATACGACGTTGCGCTCGAGACGGTGTCGACCGCCTTGTCCAGGTTCCCCAAGTTCGCCAAGCTGTACATGATCCAAGGTCAAATTCACCAGTTACGAAACGACTTGGTTGCCGCGCGCGCGTCTTTTGCGGCCGGGATGAAGGCGTGTCCGAAGGAAGTCACGTTGTGGGTGCTCGCGTCCAAGCTCGAAGAGCTGGACGGCAAGAGTATCAAGGCGCGCGCGATCCTCGAAAAAGGGCGATTGGTGAACCCCGCCAATGAGACGCTGTGGGCCGAGTCCATTGGGGTCGAAGACCGCTCGGGGGCGACCGCCCAAGCCAAGTCGATGCTCTCGCGCGGTCTGCAAGAGTGTCCGATGTCAGGCGTGCTGTGGTCGATGGCGATCTGGGCTGAACCGCGGCCGACGCGCAAGTCGCGGTCCGTGGACGCGCTCAAGAAGAGTAAGGACAATCCGCTGGTGACGTGCACGGTCGCGCGGCTGTTTTGGGCGGAGCGCAAGGTCGAGAAGGCGAGGCAGTGGTTTTCGCGGTCCGTGGCGACGGAGCAGGATCGGGATCAGGGCGATCATTGGGCGTGGTGGCTTCGATTCGAGCGGCAGCACGGAACGGCGGTGAGTCGTCGTCTTCGTCTTTGCTGGATACCGTGCTCACGCGTTGCGCTAGGAACACGTTGCGGACGTCGTCAAGCAGTGTGTTGCTGCTGAACCCCATCACGGGCCGACGTGGCAGTCGGTCGCCAAGGACGATAGGAACGTGGGCAAGAGCACAAGGGAGATGCTCGAGTTGGTGGCGGAGGCGTTGCGTTGACGAGTCGCGCTGGCCGCGTCGACGACGCTCTGTTTGTTTATGACCGGGTCGACTGTCT
>JBBPJX010000328.1:0-18347 GCA_038088955.1 Neotropicomus parvogracilis
AGAGTGATTTGGAGATTCGTCAAACCCAGCGTCCAGCATCGCCTCCAGCTGAGCGTCGCCAACTACCGCGCCATCACTAGCGACTGCGGTGTTGTTGTAAAGACCTACAGGCGGTGGAGAATACTGTGCGCTGCTCTCGTTGTAACCCCCGACTTGTTGGCCCCAATGGTCATCTTCCGAAGAAGCGATCGAGTTTGCGTCGGAGCCGTCGTGTTTGCTTCCCGATCTAACGCTTAGAAGATCCTTCTCCCTCGTGACGAATCCGCCTGGATGTAGACGTTCCATGTCCCTCCGCCTTCGTTCTTCACGCTTGAGTTTGCGAAGTCTTGATCGCTCCCAGTCCTCCCAACGGCGAAGCGGCACAGACATCCCGCTGGCAGAAGTGTCGCCGGTCCCGTGGGCTTCACCTTTTGCTTCACCTTCCACTTTTCTGTTATGAGTAGTCAGCGCTACGTACCAACGAGCCAATAAATGGGCAGGACCAACCTCGTCTCTCCCCACGAGAAGTCATCAAAGTGCCAGAATGCATAAACAGGTAACACGAAATTCCAGATAGGGAGGGCAATAAGGTATACCAACATCCAAAATACATAAACGATCTTCCCCGTCGTAATCAAAATCAGAACGGCAGGAAGACCTAGAACTGCAACCAACAATATTAATGGGATCGCCTCTTGAAAGTTGACAGGAGGGGTTATAATCATGCTGACGATGAGCATGTAAGTCAACGCGATGGCTATCGGAAGGACGACGGTGCCGAGGAGGTCCATGAATACAACAAATTGCATGCTGAAACAGAATGTACCACAGAGGTTGCGTACAAGGACAAGCTCCATAAGATTGTGGATGGTTGAATTGATCCAACGACGCCGCTGAGATAAAAGGACAGAGAATGTATCGGGCACAACAGTACGGCAGCGAGCTTGTGGGAGAAACATCATTTTGCGGTTGGGAAATGTACGAATTAGAATGGTGGTCAAAAAACGATCTTCACCGAGTAATAGAAGATTTTTCTGGTGTAGAGTTGTGACTTCGCTTTGGCTGTACTCGCGGACGATTTCAGGCTTGATGATAAGGGGAACCCAGTCTTCACCGTTATTCCGACGGGCCTTCAATCGGAACATCGAGAAACAACCTGGAAGGCATGAAACGCCACCAAAGACGGATTCAAAGCCCTTGGCAAGATGATGGGAGATGAAGTACTCGAACACTTGGATAGCTGTGACCCACGACGCTCGTTTGTTAGATATCCGAGTTTCTCCACAAACACCCATGATCATTTGGTCATGGTGCATGCAGTTTACCAAGGCCCCGAGTGAATCGGGGAACACTTTGGTATCTGCATCGACCTGTTGGGTATCAGACCTTGCTGGAGTATCAACAACGAAAAAATTGTCGTACCATCAAGCAGACCTCGAAGAAATCAGGGGTGATGCCCATGAGTACATGGATTTTACGGAACATGTCGAAATCGAGAGGGGTCATGCGATCATTATACGTGACCCGAGAGAAGAAATTCATCAGGATGAGTTGACTGTCGCGTTTGCCACGATTGCCAGGTTTCTTGTCCGTTGACTCGGCATCCATGCCACACTTGACGACGATTAACGTAGGAGTACGGCGACCTGCACAGGCTGTGCAGACGTGATTTGTCAGGTCACATCGAGTGAGGCAAAAAAAACAAGAACGTACTGTAATGACCCGCATAAACCATTGCGCGGTTTTGTCTCTTGGTCCCCGATCCAACTGCAAAGTAACTCATGGGTGCAGGGTTTCCAAACCGTGGGTCTGCCTCCAGCAGGCTGACACAGATATCTGGAGTACTTCTTTTCTCTCCTGCTCCCGTAATCATTCCATCAGCGACGACAAAAATGAGTTTTCGGTGATCGGAATATGTCGTCTGAGATATTGAATCGAGTGTCGAGCGCACGGACTCCTCACCCTCGGAGTAGCAAGTTACCAAACACACTGCGAAAAGCTCAGCGCCAATCTGAGCCAGGCTCATGGCTTGGCTCGGTTCCCGAGGAGATAATGGGACGGTAAAGGCGGCGCCTGTGGCCTTATGGAGTACCGAGGTTTTTGTGGAGCGGCTGGGACCCACCCAAGGAGCCATTCCGGTCTTGTTATCGATGGAGATATTGGCACCTTCGGGCATGACAGCTGGACTGATGGCTGAGCGGTTTAGGTCCGTGCCGTCGGGAGGACCAGCTAATTTGGCAGAAAGGAACCAGTTGAAGACACACGCCATCGCGAATCGGACGAGAACTAGGCTGAGGATGACGATAAGGCCGACGTAGAGAAATAGTGATGAGACGAAGCAACCAGGCGTGATTTTGTCGATATTGCCTGCATAATATCGTTGTGTGAGACAAGGGACAGCGGATTTTGTCGCTGGGTTGCTGTAAAACAACATGGTCGCATCCTTGCCACTGGTTTTGTTTGACTGGACCAAAACGGTTCGAATGGCAAGATCGACAGGGTCGGAGGGAATCGGGCGGAGATGTATTTGCATGTAAGGATTCATATTGAGTACAGCGCCATCGATGACAAAGTAATTGGACAGGTTAGCAACCTGGAACCAGTCATAACCAAGAAGCTGGCTTGTCTCCTGTATATTGAGTGCGGTGAAGGTAGAGGAAGCGTTAAGAGGGTCGAGGGGACAAGGAGTGGTGTAAGTACAAGGATCGTCCGTTGCGACGTGGTAGGTGAGACCGTTGCATGCGGTATACTGTGATGCGCTGCGGGTAAAGTAGGGGGTGATATCTTGACCGGGCTCTTGTTGGGTGAGGGAGTCTAGGTCGATGCCTGGTGGACTCTGCGCTGCAGTGACGTTGAAGACGACGCCCTGTATGCTGAGGGTGCCAGCGACAGAACCGAGGGTGGTATAACGAGCAGAGGTGGTGCTAGAGGTGGATGGACAAAGGACCTTTTGAGTGCCGACTGTAATGAAAGCAACGGCCAGACAAAGAATAAGGATGATGAAGCAGAGAGCGATCTTCTCCCTCCAGGCTTGGATCACGTTCTTGTTGGTGAGACCGCCGAGAGAAGAGAGGAGAAAGGAGGGGGCCCAGAAGGTGACGATGCGGGCGAAGGCGCGCCATGGGTCGAAACCACTGTCGGTGCCGGTGCCGGGGACCCAACCTGACGCGATTGGCGCGAGGGAGGTCGGGGGGTTGATAAGAGGGACGGGTGCAACACTGCGCTCCGGGCGAGTGAGAGTCTTTGCGCGACGGATGGTCGTGCCAGTCGACGTTGGCTGTCGCGATGGGGCGTTATCGGGGCGAGCTGGGTTGTGCTGGAGACGGACTGAGCGGGACATGAGGAGGAAAAGGAGGGGGAGGAGAAAGGAGCGACCTGGTCGTTGCGAGGAAAGCGGTGAAACTGATACGGCGACCTCTGATACAAGTACCAGCACGGTAGTCGCCAAGCCTACTCGTCCATGTCCGACGTCGTTCTCGACGACGATGCCCCGCCCTCACGCCGTCGCAAGGTCAGAACGGCTGCGGACCAGACGTGGTACCACCGATGGACCCTCGAGGTGCGCCGTGTCTAAATTCGCTTCCCCGTAGTTCCGCTGACCGTCCAGAATCAATGTAAAGCTCGCTCCCCTGGCTTCGCAACACCACTTGAGCGAATACTGCCGCATGAAATATGGCCATCAAGGTGCCCCCAGTCTTCCCTTCTCCCGTTCTTATACCCATCCTTTGCAGGCTGTCCCATCTTGTATACCCCACTCTCACTCCATTCCCCGGACGTCGTGCGCGATCTCCGTCAGCGCCAGCAAACATACGTCGACCAGGCGCTCTGGTGGCCTTGTACACCTACCAATAGAGAGTCCAGTCCAATAATACCAGCAGCAAAACAACGCGTTGCGCTCGCCACCGGGGTACCCATACCACACCCAGAATTGCAACAGGAGCTCTCCGATGCGCTCTCGAATTCCATCACCACACGACCATCATATCACAGTGATACCATCAACCCTCTTTTGCATGTCAAAACTTCTGAATCCCATCCCATCAAGCAAGTCTATCCCTCCCGAGCCACCCGCCACTAGTACTGACCTCCCATTCACAGCATTTCACAGATCATACCTCCAGAGTCACTCGTCGCAATCTCATCTCATCTTACACCTTGTAAAAAGCCTTGTCCCGTATTGTTCGAGATTCACCTTCCCTACAGTCTCGACCGGATTGCTGGATATTCGCAACTATCCCACTCACAGGTAGATCCATTCATTCAGTACCCGTGTCACTTGCCATCTCACAGTACAAGTATCCATCACCAGACGAACGGAGTTCGTCTGTCACCGGAGTTCTTAACGCGGCACTCAGCACAAAAATTCCCCTTCCTCCTTTGCCAGTTCCTTCGTCCAAAATCTTGCTGTCCCTCAAGCGTAACCTCAAGATTCACACCATTTCCGATGGGACGTCCCAAAGTGACGTCTCGGATGTCACTTTAAAGCTAGATCCACGCCATTCCACGTCCTCCTTAGCTCAAGCCATCTCTCGACCTTCACAGAGCCGCCTTTCCACCATGCTCGCTCTCCCAACCACCTACGCCTTGCATCCGCTCTCGGCCCACATGTGAGTGCTATCTTTGGACTACCACCACTTTACTCTATTTGGTATAGTCGTCCTCCAACAGCCCCGTCGCCCCAAAACAAGATTTCTAGGTTTCGAACTTCGAGGTCGCCCTCCACAGCACCCTTTCGATATGGCACAGCCAACCAAAGAACTTTCAAGCTCGGGAATCTCCTTCTGTCGTCTTGCCCTGGCAAAAAAGGTAAGCTCTTTGTTTCGATCTCGTCCCTTCTATCAATATCCTCGTCCCATGGTTTCCCAAACAAGTACGACTGACTGGACCTGTGCGTGGACGGGGTGCGGTGTGTCGAGATCTGGATGTCGATCTACGACGCATGAAGATGCTGGGGGCGCGATGTGTCGTGTGGTAAATTTGTTCTTCCGCTGCATTGACATACTTGGTGACATTGTCATGTATCGAAGCTGTCTCGACGATGAGGAACTCGGATTTCTAATAGGCGTTTCTTGGATTGAATACTGCCAAGTTGCACATCAAGAGGGCCTTGACGTCCTCCGGTATGCATTCTGCACCGTATTCGTTTGTTCTTGCTCACCACCCGTTCGTAGTATTCCCCTTCCAGAAGGTCTGGCCCCGCTTTCACCCAAATCTCTGGACGCCGATTTAGATCGGATTATCGAGAAATACACCCTACAGGGCATTTCTGTCTTGGTGCACTGTCGTGGGGGCGTGGGTCGCGCCGGTCTCTTTGCATGCTGTTGGATGCTGAAGCTAGGGCTCTGTGGATGGATCGAGACCGATGGTGACACTCCGCCGAACACGACCGCGACCTATACGGAGATAAAGCGGGATGATGTCCCATCGGAGCCTTTCCGATGGGACAGCGAAACTCTGGTACGGCGGGATACACTACAGCTGGTCGAGCGGGTAATTGAAGTGGTGCGAAGACGGAGAAGCGTCAAAGCCATCGAAACGTTGGAGCAAGTCCAATTCCTAGTGGAATACGTCGACTATCTGAGAACATACGGACGCGTTGGCAGCGTCGGTTCCATCACCGACTCATAGGCCATGCCGTTCTAATATACATAGTGTAAAATACAACAGCACCAGTAATATACCGTACGTATGTACTTTGGATCGCTAGCAAAGTACACTAGTTTGAACGGTCGCGTGTAACTGACGATGTGTAGGAAACTACCGGCAAGGAAACGTAACTACTGTTGTCTCCAAATTTCTCGTCAAACCATGACTTATCTTCCTCTGGGGCATCTCCAGATGTTCTTCGCGATTGCTCCATCTTCCAGGCGACAACCTCGGCATCTTCAACAGAGAAACCGCACCGCTTGGTTAATTTTCTCCTCAGGTCGCTGCCATCCAGCTGCTTTGCACGGCGTGGAGACAACCAACTGCGCATGTGGAGAACCACCCGCTTGACCCAATTCGCTTTTTCTTCTTTCCAAGTGACCCGACCGCTTTGCTCCAGGAGGAGCCTCTGGATAACGTCCCCAGATTGATCGTACTTGTCACTAAATATCTCTCTGTAGCCGCGTGTGGTCGTGATACAAGCATGGCCGTGAGACCTGAGTCCATACTCCTTGATGGCCGTCTCGTTCTCGAGCCACCACTGCTCCATGCAGTCATACATCTCCAGATGCGTGACGACGACGACGACGGGAACCTGGCGGTTGCAAAACACTTCCACGAAGAGGTTGTACGTCTGCTGCATCGTGATGGATACCCGTCCGCCCTTCATGCAGAACACGAGGAGACTGATGCCGCCGGACCGTTCGAGTCTGGAAATCAGCGCGTAAGCCTGGTGAATGGCATCCAGGTACTCGGTTTTCCTCATGTTGCCTTGGGCCTCGTGCATGCCGGCTGTGTCATGCAGGGCAAACTCGACGCCATCGAGAGTAACGAGATACTCTTGCGAGTGAAGCGTGCAGCTCTTGGCGCCACTCGAAGTAGTGGCGACCTCTCTGCCGGCGATGAGATTGACGAGGGAGCTCTTCCCTACGCCGACGTCTCCGACGATTAGGATGTTACGACGGTGGGGGTTCTCGGAGGTGGTGGGACTCGAGCAAATGCTCTCTGTCCGCATGGTGGTAGGCAGGATGACTGGGGGCGAGGAGTCGATGGGCAACTGGGTGGGGGTACGATATGTGATGCAACTCTCGTCAGGAGGCCAAGTTGTGGGGACTAGACCATTCACGAGCTACACCCTTTATAAGGGACCCTGGCATGGACGGGACGGGTTCTACAGGGACCTGCGAATAGAGGACACGCCCCGACTCCATATTATTATCAAACATTGTGAGCTTCTCCGCTGTAGATGAGTCGATATCAACAACCGATGAGCGTCTAACCCTGGATGAATATGATCGTAACGTCGTTCATGGAAAGGGTGCCATCGCCGTCGGCCAACTGATCACAGTTTACCCTGCATGTTAAGCTAACCAGTGGCGAACTGAATGGCTGCGCTGCGACGTGCTTACCAGGATCGAAATCACCACTTCTATCACGATAGTGACCATTTCTGACCGCTCAGGATGACCCAATACGACGTCATACGAAGGTAAATGTTGCAACGAGGAGAACACGAGGAGCTTGATGCGTGGTCTCGCGGTCCTGTGAACGAACCAAGGAGCACGGTAGAGCTGTGATTTGATGAATCTGTCCCAAGCTACGCCAAGATGGTGCGTATTCGGATTTCACCATCATGATACTGGTCTCCCCTTTGCCCACTTCGCAGACTCATCAGGAAGGCAATGCACAACGTGCATCAAGGTGGAGGGCACTCCAACCTCGTTGCCAACCCTGCGGCCGTTATCGCACAACATTCACAAGTTCGCCGCGTTCGATCAAATGAAGCGTCCTTGTTTCTGTGGACTTGGTCCTCCAGGCTACCATTGCGAGAATCTGCCTCGAGTCCCGTATTCGAGGTGAGCGCAACCGTTGCGCACTACCGAACTTCCGCTCTACTCTCAAAAGGCTACATATAGAGGTAGTCTCTTCACGAACAACGCGACGGATCTAGTAACTCTCCCTTTTCGCAACGACGCACATGGACTCCGCTAGGTGCCGCGCAGGCGTAGGCCTTCTGTTCTATGCTACGCAATGCAGAATAACTTATACCTATTTACGAACAGAGCTCGTCCAAGTTGTCGGTCAACTTTGTAAGCGAGCCCGCCGGAAAGTCAAGCGTTGACCGGCCATCCATGGTAGCTCCCCACGTTGGTTCTTCTGCTCTCAGCCTGACGTGTTCCGCACAGCATGCTCCAGTGCAGCACCAACCTACGATATTTTCAATAGAGGTAGACAACCCTGTACCTGCCAAAGTGAGTACTATCGGCTTTGCACTCTTTAGCTGGAGTCTCAAGCTGGTCCCCAGCGTGGTAATTCTGCTCTCGAGGTCAGAATGTGATTTCATCCGCCTTTGACCCAAAAGTTAACATTTTTCTCTCAGACCTCAAAAGCTCGTAATATCGTCGTTTTCGGAGACAGTGGGGTTGGAAAAAGTTCCCTAATTAACATGCTCGCTGGTCGCAAGACAGCAGAGACTTCCAACGGTGTCCTCGGGTGCACGTTCCAGAGCCGTCAATATACGATAACCATCAACGGAGAGAAGGTCAATGTTTGGGATACCGCTGGCCTCGATGAGGGTACGCGGGGCCGTGTCCCACCCGAAGTGGCCGAGAAAAATTTAACCAAGCTACTTCGTGAGCTGCGAAGTGCGAACGGCATCCACCTCCTCGTATACTGCATTCGCGGCGCGAGTGTTCGCAAGTCGCTGGCGAGGAACTATGTCATATTCTACTCGGCGATATGCAGGAAGAAGGTTCCCATCGTTGCCGTTGTAACGGGATTGGAGAACGAGCCATCTTCCATGGACGATTGGTGGATTAGAGGCGAGAAGGAGCTGACCAAGTACAAGATGCACTTCGACGACCATGCATGCGTCACAACCATTGACGCGGAGAAGCTCGTGGGTTCTGTATTTGAAGAGCGCGGTATCCTATCACAGCAGCTGGCTCGGAAACTGATCATCGACAACTGTCGCCGCATTGCCACCCGTCCACCGTCCGACACCAACGTCTTTATTAAAGCCGCACTGCTCGACTTTCGGTCGGTAGTGAGGTTCGGCTGGGATAATGTTCAGCCTGCTTGCGGTGTTGTCTTCTGTCAAACCGATATTTCCCTCTTTCACCCCGGCGTCTTTGGCGACCTCAAAAAGATCAATTCTCAGATCAACGGACGGTCGTTTGTCTTCCATCACGTCGGCGATCTTTCGGAGCGCTACATGACTCCAAGGATATCAAAAGGTGGTGCCGATCTATTGATCTTCGCCGCGACGATGTCGGATCCCAACAAGGAGCGATTTCTCAAATTTTATACAGCCTGCAGTGGCGAAATTTGCCCTATTCTCGTTGTCACAAATCACCGTTCCGTTGAGGCTTGGAACGGACACCTCGATTCTCTAGGGATCGGCGCGCGCGTTGCACCTATTCCTTCATCACTCACGGATGGACGGGCACAGGCAGACTTGTTCGACACGATTGACGAATTATGTCTTGTTAGAGCGCCTGCTAGGTACCGCAGGTCTAACCTTCTCTGGATTTTTGGACGCAAGGGTGTCGTGGACGAGATACACGCTTCATAGGTTCAGGCGTCGTCAGTGGGAATGGTGAAGGCAACACGGTCCCGACGGTCCAACGTTTGCATGGTGCCATACGATCTACACATCGGTTACTATTTATTCCTGCAAGCCTTGTGTTTTTCGTACATATTTGTATATACGTGTCGATATTTCAATAATAACATGATCGCCTACTGTAACTGACCCCCTTGCGAGTAGCTGAAGACCCTATTGGCAGGACTTCCTAAAGTATACGTGGCTACCATCTCTCTGGACGTCAAGAATGTCGTCGTTCGCCAAAGTGAAACTCAAGACGGCCAGAGACGCTTTGGGAAAAAAGCAATATGAGACGGCCCGTGATGCATCACTCCAGGTTCTCGACTACGAACCCGACAATTACAACGCGTGCGTCTCGGTCAGTCTTCCACGTGCCATCGACTCGACTGACAGAATGGCAGCCATGTATTCCTTGGTCTCGCTCTGCTGGAGCTAGGGGAGCACGATAAGAGCGAGCAAGTAAAACCATTGTGCAATATGAAGCGTATCCGGATGGCCTGACAGCCGCGCAGTATTATCGCAAAGCGATCGAGTTGAAGCCAGACCAGATCCTTGCTTGGCAGGCAAGTCGTGCTCGTCGTTGCAGGTCATCGTCCAAGTCAACCTACCGCACAGGGCATATCACAACTTTACGAGAAGAGTGGTCGATGGGACGCACTCTCGGAGGCGTTGGAACACATCATGCAGATGTTCGCCAAAAGGTATTATCCTGATGTTCAGCTCATGGTATGTTTCAAAGGAAATCCCGTTTGGTAGTGATGTCACCAAGTGCGCGGAGACGCTCCAAAAGTTGATTTCGACCAGAAGAGAGCATGGAACCCGTCAACAGGTAGGTATATTCGGTGCCAATTCGAAAGATCAGATTGAAGTTGTATTTGCAGGTAGTGAACGCCCTTTCATACTTTCTTCCCGACTCGTCATTATATACGACGTTATCAAGTCTACCACCGCCGGATCCAACAAACCCGACAGCTTCCTTGATACTTGACACGCAGGTCGCGGTTCACAATTCGCTCCCTATAATTGAAGAAATCATCTCAATAATAGAACGGGATGAAGAAGTCTTCATCAAGAACGAATTTGATAAGAGGCGCACGCGTCTCGGCGGACCTTCTCCTGATCAGCTGAAGAAAGATATTGGGTTGGAAGTGTGGAGTGGGTCTAGAGTATGATTAATTCAGCATGAGATGACATCTACTGACGGTCTACTCCAGTTGCCATCTCTCTACCAGGAGGTCCTGAACCACCCAAATACGTCTGACGAATTCCGTCGTTCAACCGAAACGAAACTCATCGCGTACAAACAAAAATACTTTTACGCACTGCCAATTACATCTTTGGATAAAGTTAGGCTTGGGAAGGAACTTGACGAACTCGTCAACGGTGTGGTCGTGATTGGGATACCCGATGATCTTTCGTGGTCTATGTTTCTCGAGGGAAAGGACACTGATACGATCGGTTCGTGTTACCAGTCTTATCCAAGCGGAGTTGCTCAGAGTCGTGATAGTTGGGTATGGTCTGGATAATCTTAGGCAGTACATGAGGCTGTTGCCTGCCACTCCGCTGGCGGGGCTACTCAGAGGTTACTTTTTGTATTCTGGGCTGCCATTTGGGGCGAATGAAGACGAAGAAGACAACAAGCATCTTCGGCAAGTAGCCGAAGACCGCGATCCATTCGACATCATCATGGTAGGTTGAATATTTGTGACATCGTTGCCTCTCAGTTATTCCATCAGGAAGCTTTTGGCTCACTGCCCCTCTCACTCTTGGCCAATCGCATCGCGACCGAGGTGTACCTCCAAGAACTTGATTACCCCAGCGTCGTAAACGTGGCGGAAAGTGGTTTCGACCTCGTTCGGGAACATGAGAAAAATACAGGGCGCAAGATCGACCAGTGAGTGTTCACGCGCTATATGTAGTACATTTGTAATGATCACATCTTTCAGAGTACGTAAAGCGTCCACTGTAGCACTCGCAAACGCTCTCGTACACTTGTACCCACCAAAACATCACCCACGTGCTCTACGTCTTCTAGACGACGTTCTCAAGTTTGATCCTAGTAATGTGGATGCATTGATTGGCCGCGGCTTCGTTCTCCAGCATACAAGGAAATGGAAAGAGGCTGAGGCACTATTCACTAAGGCAGTTTCACTTGTACCTCCGGGAACCCAGAAGAGCATTCGTGCAAAGGAGGAGAGTGCTTGGTGCCTCAGCAAAATTGAAATCCGGAAGGGCGTTCAGGCATTGAAGGAGGTATTAGATGATCTGCAAGGGGAAGAACATGATATGGATCGGGCCAGGTGCTTATGGCGCATTGGGCAAGGTTGCTGGGAAATGGGAGGTTGGTCCACGTTGCCTATCTACCGAGTTGTTGACCCTTACCTTAAGCGTAGTCAACTTTCGTGAAGAAGCTTTCTCTCACTTCATTAACGCCTTGAAGTGCGACCGGACATATGCGCCTGCATATACCTCCCTCGGTATATTTTACTCCGAGTTTGTAGACCCACCCGACCCCACCAGGGCCTCCAAGTGCTTTCAGAAAGCGTTTGAGCTTGACCCCCGAGAAGCAGACGCTGCTAAGAGGCTTGCAGAGGGGTTTGCCGATGAACGAGAATGGGACCTTGTCGAAGTAGTCGCTCGTAGGACCATTGATGGCGAAGGCGGATTGGATGCTGGAATTAATACTCAAGTTGGTGCAGTCGTGGCCAGGTACCTCCCCACGAACGCTTGGGCATGGAAAGCTGTTGGCGTGGTAGAGTTGGTGAGCCAGATGCAAGACAAAATCGTTCATTCTCTCAACTGGAATAGATGCATAAGAATCACCCAAAATCTATTGAAGCCTTCCAGGTCGCCTTACGAGCAGAACCAAAAGATCAGCCTTTGTGGCTCCGCCTTGGTGAAGCCTACAGTAGGGCTGGTCGCCACGCGGCAGCGCTGAAAGCGCTCTCAAAGGCTCATGAACTTGATCCAGATGACTGGGTTTGCACTTTTCTGACCGGCGAGGTGCAACGCAATACCGGCAGACTCGTCGAAGCTCTCCATTCTTTCAACTCTATTTTGGATGCTCGTCCAAAGGAGATCGGAGTATTGCTATCCCTTGCACAAACACGACTAGACCTTGCTCGCCAGGAGCGATTTACTGGTTTCAGTGCAAGATCCGAACAATCCTTCGTTGCAGCCATCGCGACGTGTTTCGCAGCGTCACAGGAAAGTTCTGGCCATGGAGGCGTGTTGTGGAAGGTAGTAGCAGATGCTCTATTTGGCCTGTCGAAGGTAGCTGTGTTCATGGACGAAAGAGCCGTCGAAGACATTCTCAACCACGCGAATTCTTTGTTGCGTGGCCAAGCGAGCACCCGTATCGTAAAGGTTTTCTCTCCACACTCCACGACCAAACATACACCATCAACCCCTCGCCATGCACTCGAGGCCGCCGTTGCTGCCTATGACTATCGAATCACCGTTGGGTCAACAGAAGATGTTGCGTTGGGCAGTGCGCTCTTTGACCTCGCAGTAGCACTCTATGCATGGTGTGTTGATGCCAAAAGCAATACTTCCGAAATTGCGTCGGAAGCAGCAACGTCACTCTTAAAACAGGCATTGCAAAAGGAGCCTGAAAACCCCATCTATTGGACGGTACTGGGCAACATGTACTTCCTCGGAAAGCCGAAGGTGTGCCAGCATGCATACATCAAGGCATTAGAGCGTGATTCAAAGGTTCGTTTCATTCATGTGCCATTACGCCAAGGTCTTCAAATTACGTGGGACAGAACGTGGTTGCATGGGCAAACCTTGGTCTTCTATACCTATACCATAACGACTTGGAATTGGCGAACGATGCACTACTACGAGCACAGGTATTGGACCCTGACTATACTGTTGCTTGGGTTGGGCAAGCGATGGTGGCTGCGACAAACGGACACGAAGCTGACGCTCGCGGGCTGATCGAACATGCAGTTGGTCTCAGCGCTGACGTGGTGGGTAGAATGCATTTTGTGCATCATGCCGAGGTTTGACTTGAGCAGCCATTGGCCGATCTTGAATTCGCGTCAAGAGCGCTCGTCGCGATATCAACTAGCAGTCGCCCTCAAAATGGAGTCAAGGAAGAGCTCCTTCCCGCTTTCTTTGTTCTGAGCCGTTACGTCCAACGGTGTCCACAAGATTCATGTGCTCTTCACCTCTTAGGCCTTCTGTGCGAGCGTTTAGAACAACTCGAAGAAGCCGCGCGATGGATCTCTCGTGCAATTGTTTTGTTGGAAGCAGCTTACGAGGAATCTGAAGATCCAGTTGTTGAGAGACAGTTCACAATTTCTCACGCAAACCTTGCTCGGCTGAAGCTTGGCCTGGGGGATCATACAAGCGCCCTTGAATCGTTCGAGACAGCCCTTGGACTGCTTCCCGAAGAGAGCCCCGACGACGATGCAGAGACGAAGATTCTTAGAGTGCAAGCATTATTCGGCACAGGACTGACGCATTTCAAACTCGGGGATCTGCAGTCTGCGATGACAACGTTCCAGGGTGCGTTGAATAGTTCCGGCGAGGAATACATCCTCCGCGCCCACGTTACCGTGTTGCTCGCCCAATGTATGTGGGCAATCGGGACGGAGGAGTTCAAGGAGTCTGCAAAGGCACTGTTGTTGGACAGGTGAAGGATGTGGTCCCTATTTCCCCAGCATAACTCACGACGACCCAGTATCACAGCAGACCCTGAGAATCTGACGGCAATCAACACACTAGCAGGAATGGGTATCCTTACGGAGGACGAAAGTCTTGTAGATGCCGCCTTATCCGAGATCCAGTCTCTGCCCATCGAGCGTCGGCAAGAGCTAGATCCGAGGAGGGACGTGACATATCTTCTGGTACAACACTATCTCAGCCAGGTAAGGTTCTCCACTCACAGTTCGAAATCGCCGACCCACAAACCATAGGACAATGTTGAACAAGCGATCAGAATTGCACAGAAAGCAGTGCATGCCGAACCATCAAACGTGCAACTACGATGTGACCTTGCTTCATTGCTTTTGCAGCAAGGCGAACTTCGGATGGCGCAAGCTATTCTTGATATTCGTCTCTCGGATGAGACCATGGTGGAGATGAGGGAGACGCTTCCGTTACTTGCTATTGCTGAAGAGGGGCACGAAGCTCTCAGATGCGCACAAAAAGCGGTCATGTTGGATCCGGGGAAGTTGCGAAATTGGCAGACACTGGCGTATGTAAGAGCTAGAGAAGTGTCATGAATACCGGCGTGACGTGCTGTTGTCCGATGGTGACTACTGTCGATCTACGGTTCCTCGGAAGGACATGGTTTTCTCAATCAACAGGATTTGTTCATAACG
The DNA here is from genome assembly GCA_038088955.1 of Neotropicomus parvogracilis. Lineage (NCBI taxonomy): Eukaryota > Fungi > Basidiomycota > Agaricomycetes > Boletales > Boletaceae > Neotropicomus > Neotropicomus parvogracilis. Next base: position 14,566 of record JBBPJX010000328.1, read on the forward strand.
TCCATTGTGGTCGTAAAGCCACAGTATCAACGTCCATTTTGTGCTCGTTACCGCTTCGCTTGATTGGCGGCCTCTGAGCAAGGCCGTGAGATGGAACCAAAAGCAAATGCACGGCGCGTGCCCACCTCTCCGAGTAGCATCTTCAAGTAACTGCGTATCCACATGTTCTGCAGGCAGTTGGACATATCGGACGACCGACCCACGAATAAAGCAGTTCTTCACCGCCATCTGGGTAGACACGAGAGATACAGGATGGGTCACGATCCACGAACAGACGCATGCTTACCATGTGCGGGTGTCTCGTCTCGTCGAGAACTTTGATGGAGTCCAGGCGAATGTTGAGAAACCTGCAGGTTGAGGGCGACGGTCAAAGTGACAAGGCGACGCAAGCCAGTGTAGGGTACCCACTGATCGACAGACTTGAGCACGCCAGATATCGAGAGATCATTCTTGAGCTCGACGGTGACACGCTGGTCTGTGAGAGTCTTGAATACTGAAAAAATAAGCTTCTGGAATTGAGGACATGTGCTAAGAAATGGGTTGGCTGGATGGACTGACCATCTCGGTCCTGATGGTCGTGACCCAGGTGTAGCCGGCAAATTCACCTAGTCCAAATCAGTTACTTGGTATATTCGGCGCGATCAACACATGTAATAGTAGTATGTATCATAAGCCTGTATACAGCTAGCATCGACGAATGCTCTGCTAGTATATAGTACCAGGCCACCCATCAATCAATCAAACTCTGACATATCAACGTTGTACGTGAAGTGCTGGAACGTTTATCGACACGTTAGTCGATCTCCGCGCTAGACAAGCGTGATCGCACCTTGTATAGACACATGATTTTCACTACCCAAGCCTCGAGGTGATAGATCTTCTTACTGCCCATTCGCATCCGTAGCTCCTGCGAGTATCGTTAGAACAATTCTAGTTCTTGCCTCGGAAAGAACATGTGCCTACATAGAAAGCTGCCCAATGCATCACATCAACTTTAAGGGTTTCGTCCACACGCTCTACCACCCTGTCTGCCACAGTCTCGATACCAGACGTTCAGATGTTGTGCTGCCACTTCCGACATGGAGCAGAACATTTACCTTAAGGATGGTGGTGGGTGGTATGCAATGGCTAAGGAGCTCGTAAAATTTAGCGCGGACTTGCATCACTCGTTCGGGTGACTGTTCTTGCACGATCAGATCAGCGATCTTATGACAATATGTCTCCCAATCTGGTTTTGCAATATTGAGAGGCCCCGAAAGGTCGGGTCTGTGTCAAGTGTTTCGGTTAGGGCACGAACTATTAAGAATTAGGACCTACGATTGCATCTTGAGGGTCTCGAAAACAAGCAATGCTTTTCTCATATTACCTGCGGCATCTTCTGCAATCTGGCGAGAAGCTTCTGGTGGAAGGTCGAACTTGAGTTTCTTGGCGACATGCTCTAGTACTGTTTGAGTCTATGCGCATGCAGATCATTTAGCGGGGACACGGAGGGATTCAGAGGTAATCACTTCTTCTGTGCTCGGCGCAGCCACTCTGACGAGGAGACACCGACTCTTTATGGGTGCAATGAGTCTGCTTGTGCTATTGCCGCACAATATAATCCGCAAGTTCGACATGTACTTTTCCATCGTTCGACGCAAGGCAGCTTGAGCGTCACGAGATAAGGTGTCAGCCTCATTAATTACCACGACTGAAGAGAATCTGTAAGTGGCTGGAATATGAATGATCTGTAGGAAGGACCTTTGAAGCGTTGTTTGGCGTTAAGGTCGACCTGTTGGGTCTGAGCTATCTCTTTGATTAGCTCTTGGATGATGACGCGGTCGTAGTTCCCGGCTTCACTTGAAGTAAAATTGGTTACTCATCCGTCAAGGCAGCCTTGGCGTGTGACAAACCTGGGAGTTATCTCAATGTGGTAATTGCTCTGAACGAGGTTGACCTCAATCTTGCGTCTCGATGGTGAAACGAATACCCTCTGGTCGATTTTCAACTGTATGGGGCCTTGGTCGGTATAGCTCCGAGTCGAGCTGGGCAACTCACTTTCTCAACTCCACTTCCGAACAATTGCCGAAGAGTACAGTTTATCCGCGTCTTCTTCCCAGCACCAGAAGGCCCATAAAAAAGTACGTGAGGAAAGTCTCCGGATGCGGCGAGGGACTTTAGGCGGGCTGACAAGGCTTGATGGTAATGGAGATCATCCAGCGTTTTTGGTCTGAACTGAAAACAGAGTAAGCAATTATTTCTACCTGGGCGTCGGAATTTGGCTTGCCTTGTCCACCCAGAGAGACATGTTGGTATCAGACAGAATGAAGCGCTAAGTGCGTTGCGTGACGCGATTTCGCGTTACGTCACGCGTTTATTGGTCTTGCGGAATCCACACTCGTTGGGTCACATGACGTCTGAGTGGCTCCTAATGTCTACATGGAAGGGAACAACATGAATTTGAACTCTCATCTGAATAATGCAGAGCCGCCCCTCGTCGACACAAGTACGAGGATGACACTGTAAAATTAATTGATATAAAATGGCCCAGGGATTCCGAATAGTGGCCCGAGACGTATCAAAATGTATGCGGTGCCTACAGAACTAGCTGGTAGCTTTGAAGTTAGCGATGGCCATAGCGGTCGAACACGAGGATCCGCTGGCGTTCCTCTACCAAAACTAATTGATCGACAGCCAATCACTGCCTTCCGCCGAAATCCATTTGATCCAGGTAGATCATTAAGGTGAAATCCGTGAGCATCTACCCTATTGAAGAGACTACTTTCGAGGTCGTTTGATGCGGAAATATTTTCCCATGATGAACCCATGTGATGACATGCACGTGACTTTCGAATATTGAGTTCCTCGAGTATTGAGCCCATCTGTTCATGTCCTGACACACTCGGACGCCCTCAGGACAACGACCATCGGGTTCCCGGCCTCTAGGCTTCCACAATTCATCAGAAATATCTTGTTTATATTGGTTGATTGACTTCTGCGTCCCGTCTCCCCGTTGCGTGCGCTGTGTATATCTCCACTTCTCGCTCCTCCACCTGGAATGCACTTTCCTAGGAAAGATCTCCGTTCATAGGTATGCATAATCTCTGACACGATATCAGTTTGTTAAACCCAACTTCTAGGATCTTTTGTTTCTCAAGAGTTAATACAACACTACCTTGGCAATGACCAGCGTCAAACCCCACGGACCTCTCACCGTCGGCACTGTCACGGTCCGCAGGAAACCTGCGTTCACATATCAATCCCCGGCTCAGAACGCCGCACTATCGCACCCCGAGAAATCCCTATTCACATCACAAAGTGCCACCGCACTTCCTTTATCAATAGAGTCTGCCACAGGTCGACCCTCGCAAATACCTGAACTATCTCAGAGGAGCACGGCTGCGCGTAAACCAAGCCGACACCGTATGGCCACTACACTTTTGCCATTGTATCACCCCTTGGGCACTCTGGCGCTATCACTCCCAGATTTGGATCCTACTGCGTTCGGCTTGCCCGCTCCGGTGGCTGTATTCGACGATCCCACGCGTCGCACTTCGAATCGCCCGCGCCGGCCCGTAGCTAAAGTCCGTGATGCGGACGAACCTGGTACGACGCAACCACCGTCGTTCGTCGCAGTGACACCCACGCCCGACTCTGATGTGAGAGAGAAGTCGAGTCCGCGCCGAAGACGGGGAGGTGGGCCAGGTGGAAAGCGAAGGCGCAAGGAGCCGGAGGACGGGGACGCCACATACCCTGCCAAACGCGCTCGCAACTCGAGAACTGCGGGGGCTGCTTCTGGTCTG
>JBBPJX010000329.1:0-18273 GCA_038088955.1 Neotropicomus parvogracilis
TGTATTGCAGTTTGTGGTTCCAATACTCTCGATCTACCGGGTCGTCTGCGAACATCTCGGATCAAAAGGCCACACGGTAGACCGGGCTATATTTTTGGAAGGGGTGCTGTGCAGAGGCTAAGTGGCGGCGATAGCCGTGTCTGAGTATTCACCCGAATTGGGTGTGCGCTCCCACGCTTACCTAAGCAGGAGCATTTCGAACCTCTTCGCATTTACCTTGGGCTATACTTAGTGACTACAAGTATCCTATGGCATTTCACAAGCGGTGGGCCATTGTCAGAGCACATCCAGCCTAAACGTACTTGGCCAATGCCCATCACCACGACGTCGATGTCGACGACAAAGACCACCCTGTCACCACCACCACCGGACTGACCAATGCCGGTGCGCCACCACAACTCGACGTGGACGTTCTGAGCCACGTGACGAGCTTGCGAGTCTAAGTGCAAGAACTAGTCCTTCGTGCTTATCGCGCCTCGAGTATCGCACCGACCCTCCGGTGCTTCTTCTGTAGCTTCTCTCATGTCAAACTACCAGTACTTAAGGATGGAAACGATAGATTGTCTCCTCGCTTCTCTCCTTGCTTCCTCCCGTCGCGATCTGACTCTGCTACCTCACTTTTTCACGCCCCACCCACCTCCCAATCATCGCTCATGATTCTAGTGCGGGTCGGTCCAATCGTGCCCTTCCGTGTTCTCTCTTTCGTCATCCGCTACCATTCCGTTCTTGGCACTTTTGGGTCCCTTCCCACGCTCCGAAGATCAGGTCGTCTTCGTCCATTGGATCGGTCCAATGCCCTCCTCCCCGCTCCGTCTGAATTCTCACTTTCCGCGGAATTATCGAGCTTGGAGACCTTCGGTGCGCGTGTCACGTGACTGCGCGGACGACCCACGACCCGACTTCCCACACACCTCTCGAATCTGAGACCAAGATTCGAGTTTTCCGATATCTCAGATCTTGTCCTCTTGATCAGAACAATCTCGTTCCTTAGTACTAGACCATCTCCTCATGTATCCAACTCCCTCTCCCACGACGAGCGATCTCACACAAAGGATGTGAAAGTGCCACCCGCCACCACTATCGCAGTAACGTGGCACGGGGATAGCCAATGCTGCCACCTCTATGTTCGATACCCTACCACCATCACCGCGACGACGTCGACGAGTCCTCGAGCGACCATTTAGTCAAAGAACTGTCAGACGGCAAAACCGGATAATAAACTGTTTATCGATTTACACGTTCCTACTATTGTACAAGGCCGTAAGCAAAACCGAGTCGTGTTTGACGTATACAACCTTTTCCGCCCAACAAGATTTCATGAAGAAGCAGTTCAACGTATAAATGTGACATGGCGACAATCGCCTCGACCGATTACCAAACTCGGGCATCATTCGGCAAGAAATTCCTCAACAACCTTCTTCGTAATGTGCACCCGAGGTGACAGCTGGCAAGGGAATGCAAGCGGATGGCTATAATCCCGCGTCGTGACCGTATCAGAAACCGACAACATGATTGCAGCGAATAGGTCGGACTCACTGCGTCAGTCCGGTCTCATATTTCGCTTCAAACATCACAGCGTTCCCATTACCATCCTTGACAGCATCGAAATCTAGTGTCGCTAGCATCGTTGCAATGGCACTCCACACAGAAGCATCCGCAGTGTATCGCCCTGACACGGATAAACTGTAAGACACACACCCCAACGGAAACGATATGCACCTTACCTGGACATATCCGTCTTCCAAATCCAAACACAAAATCAGCAGGGTTGTCGTCGTTCAACGTCCCATCGGGATTCAGAAAGCGCTCTGGAATGAACGACTCTGGGTCGGGATACCGAGTCACATCCCGCGACATCGCCCTAGGAAAATGATCTCAGAATGTTCCCGCAGTGGAATGTGATGTGATCGATAATCATACCAAAGATTCGCATACACAGTGGCCCCTGTTGATTAGGAACTGTCAACACAAGCTAATTTCATGAATATCGATCACTTACCTCGTGGTATGTAATAACCCTTGTAAATGTCATCGCTGACCGCAGCATGTGGAACCCCTTGTGGGGATTTAAGAATGCAGCCAAGAATGCAACCACTGCCATAGAACTTACCCATCGGGGCAACCGGCTTCCATCTAAGCGATTCGCGTACGATCGCATCCACGTATGGCAATGACGATCTATCATCGTACTCGGGAAGTCTGTCAATCCCGATTATCGAGTCTATTTCTCGTTGGGCACGCTTCCATATGCGGGGATTCTGGACCATTGCGAGCGTGAAACTCATTAGCATTGAGCTTGTCTGATGGGTTCATGAGTGGCATGCCTATCGTTAAGAGCGGTACGGACCGTGTCTGTTGCGCCTATTATAAACAAGTGAGATATTGTCATTGGTCGATCAATTCATCGACAACTTACCTAGAAACGCAGTCGAGGATGCATTTTTGAGGGCTGCTTCGTATTCGGTGCGTCGTGCGGCATCCAGATTGTCCATACATCGTATATTATGAACTACCATCGCGTCGGGAACGACATCTTCATTCGCCTCCTAAAATAAATCTGTTGTGGCAGCCCTACTCTGTCAGACCTGTCGAAGCGTACCATACGCTTCTGGACCATGTCGTATGGCTTCTCAACCACGTCGATGCCCAGAGAATAGGCCTTGTTTGCCTCACGCCTGACGCGGGACAGGACGGGAATCCATTCTGGCACACTCAACACTATCCGGGATCGGGTTTAAGTATAGTATAGCAGACAACTTTGGAAATGAACTCACAAAAGGGGAAAGTCTTGAGTAAGACCGCCTTCTCGGATGTCAGGGCCGGCAAGGTAGCTCGAGTGAAAGACTCGGCCAATTTTACCATAGGATCCTCGCGGGGCTGTGGTTCGTAGTCGTATACTGCAGACAGACCGACAGCAGAAGCATATCTTGAAATTGACGATTATTTCAGAATGGGCATGTAAAACCAGCGTTCTTACGTCTCATAGTGAAACAGAAATTTGCTGGGATCGTCGATGATGTTCGTGATCAGCTGTCTGGCCCGGCGGAGCTGCATGGGGCGAAATGCGAGAGCAGCCTCGGCGCGAAATGTCTGATGAACCATGCGACGGGCCAACCTCCAATCTTGACCGTAGCGGAAAAAACTAAAGCTACTGCCAAATCCGTATCTGATAAATCGTAGTGTCCGTATCGTCATGAATGTAATGCTGGATTGGCTCAAGAATTCCACTTACGGCTCGATAGTTGCAATAAATGGGCGGTCAGAGTATATTTGAGATCTTTTGTCGAGCAGCTCGATCGCGTCCGAGCGCGAGTTCAACACGATCACATCGGTGTCCAGCAGGCGGACATACATCACATCGCCTAACGAACTTCAGTCAAGCATGGTATGTAGCGTTTCGATCTACGGACCATATTTCGCTCCCCATGCTGTATAGGTCAACCAAGGTTCGTGGGCGTTCATGGAGAAGGCACTTCCGAACAGTGGGAGTGGGGTAGGACCGGGAGGGAGAGGATTTCCTTTCCGCTCGACGCGATTTTGGACGAGACGTCGAGCGAAAAATGCAGTGACGACGGCGGATAGCACGAACGCTGCAAGTTGAATGGGTGAGGACTGTGGATACTCCATGGAAGTGATGAGGATGACCTCCCTACAGCAACGCACCGTACCGTCTTATACACACTCCTTGTAGTGTCTGGTTTTGCTGTGTGTACGTGGGACAGAAGGGCCTCGTATATGATATTTGACATGTAGCACGGCGGCCTGAGGAAGCTATAGTTCGAGAAGCATCAGCAAAACAGTATCGCACCTAGACTGAAACAAAAGGTACCGTTCGATTATGCGCGATGCGTAGTCGCGTATTACAAAGCCCTGGAGCGTTCTCCCCAGATAGTCAAATAACAAAAGAGAGAGATCGGGAGGACGAATTGCTGGGGAAACCTGTAAGATGGCCCAAACAAAACGCTGTTGAGAAACAGTAGCATCACTCACCACGTAGTCGTCAGACCGGGCATCCGTAGAGCAACATGGGCAACGTTATCTCTTGACTCCTGGTGACAGAGACGTCGGCGGGGAAACGGAACGCATGTTCGGCTGGCAGGAATCCCGCGTGGCTGTCCAAGTGGCCAGGCGGCGAACTTGACTACTACCCGATGACCAGCCTATTCTACTGCTGCCGCTTTGTATCCCGCAACTTGTCTACATCCCAACCAGAGTAGATATTTCCGCCAGTAACTCAGGCCTGTGCTGCTAGCTGTAAAGCCTGCGATTGGAGAGCGCCTGAGAGCTTAGAACAGTCAACAAACGAACCCAAGCAAGAGGAATTCTCTAATTGAAACATGAAACCGCGCGACTCCCACGCTGACTCAAGTCGCGGCGCGCGAGTTTCGAGTGTCCAGATCGAGCGGCCAACACTCGAATTCTGTTGATCCACCGACGGGTCCTTTCTAATCACTAAATTGGACTGCAGAAGATTCAGTAAGAGATAACGTTACTAATATTGCTTTACAGATTGCGGGCCGACAACCTCAGCATCGGGGGGTAACCCTCGTATCGACGGGTGAGCCGTACCGACCAAATTACTACCAACCAATCTCAGCCCGCGAATTTCTGGCAGCGTCAGATTGATTTGTGCGACTCGGTTCGACTCGTCCGACGTACCGGTTTGCGCTATCGTTTATTTGGCCAATTGCGAACGTCTCGTCCGAGGGGCTCCGTGCAATTGGCTCCACATCGCACCCGGGACCCGGCGTACCCGCGTCTCTGCTCAACGCACCTAATCTGATCCGGAAAACAACGCCACGCACCAAGAGCAACGTGATATCTCCTACTCTAAAAAGCCTGAACGATAGAATGATCTTGCAGTGCGACGATGCATGACGGTAAATGAAGACCCCCACCCCTCTAAGTGCTGTCCCTCTGAACCCTTGTCGTCCTCAACAATTCGATCTATCCGTGTCTTGCACGCAGTCTTCCCTCCATGGTCACGTGCCACGTATACTTGATCGGGGGATCGGTCCGATTCACGCTCGAACCACCAGTAGAATCTTTCTCACCAACTTGTATCATCTCCGAAAACTTCGAGCTTGACAACAGAGTGGCGATCAACAGTCATGATTAGGCCATTCCTATCTCTTTCCACGTTATATGCAAATTCGTGGTTCATGTATTGCTGGTCGTTCAGCGAAGTATGCGAGTAAGATCGTAATTGTGCACGCAAATACGTTTGAGCCACGATGACCAACGTGCAAAGTCAACCCAGGACTTGCTGGCGCCTGTGATTAATTCACTCAGAGCGAACGGTATCGTAACGTAGGCCATCCAGGGAACAGCGAAGTAATCGAGTCCAGTTCTGATGTGAATGTAGTGGCATGATCTTGGCCTGACTGCGTCCATGTCACACGGCACTCGAAGTCCCTTACACCTCGTCTGTACACTAGGCCTCCCCCTCGAACCCCGGGTATACCTTGACTGACGACGACAAATCCGACTCGTGTCCAGAACCCGCCTTCGAATCGAGCAGCTTCATAGGTACCGCATGTGCCAGTGAATGCTCGTGTGCGTAGTAATCCGCCGTTACCGCCCTTCTAATCTCGACCTGTTTCGGTTCGCGTCAGTCGTCTTTGGAAACAAAAAGAAAAAGGACGCGTCGTTTCTGAACTATACCTGGGTGTGACTTCTCGTAGCGCTCTCTCCGCCGTCCGTGTGTCCGAACAAAACATTGTCCCGTACAGTCGAGCTAGCCTTCCACCCTCCGCGGGCATTCAGCGAGGAAAGTAACGTGTTTGTGTACAACTTGGACAGCATCATGTCTGGGATGAAGAACCTGACGAGCGAAAGACTCAGAGACCGCTCCCCAAGTCGTGTATGGAGCGCTCACCAATTTGTATTCTGCGCACACAAAAGGTTCAGATGCTCGCCATGCGAGAAATACCTAGCTCACTTTGATTCCCATGTAGAGTACGATATCCAGCAGGGCTGACAGGGCCGTAATCATGCCGGTCTGCACGGTCACTGTATACATACTTCCTGTAAGACTTATTTTCAGCTAGAAATGGACGAACTCACGCCGGATAAGCTTGTCGACGATGTCGTCTGTGGCAGCGAAACCTGTACGTTTGCGCGACTGTCCAAATTTGAGGACCGCGCGGACCACGCTGCCAATGAAACTCACCAAAGTATACACCAGGGACGCAGTGATAATGACGTCTGCGGCAGCCGAGGATGCCAACCAGGTGCTCCCGACAACAATATTTTTCGCGAATAGTGCGTATTGAAAATCTATGAGGATGACCGAAACCGAGATTCCGATTCCGCAGGCTACGTCGCAACTGAGACGACATTGCTCTACGAATCATGGTTAACGCAACTTACAGAACGAAATCAAGGCGAGAACGCCGATGATGGCAGGAAAGACGATCGACTTGCTCAAGACCTTGATACGCCATGCTATGAAAAGCTGCACCGGAAAGGAGATCAACACCTGTATATGAGTACGTTGGTTCCGAACCGGAGTAATTCATTACTCTAGACTGACTGTCATCAAAGGATCTTGGGACGCAGGGTCAATAATTTGTTTCTGATAGCATTCAAGATCGCTCACGAGCCGCTATCACTGGAATTTATAGTGAGATCGAACGAAGTTCAGCGACAAGGCTCATTCTTACTTATCGGTGCATGGGTCAAAACCTGCGGCGTGGCTATACATCTAGTGGTTGAATTCATGACCAGCTACTTGAGAAGAAACGAATACCGTAATGTAATATGAGAGGCTCGTAGACCACGCCGGTATCGAATATCGTGTTTAACGTCTCGCAAAGTAGCAAGTACACCACCTTTCCGATCGAAACTTGGGTTAACAGTGAACGATAACTTTGGAAACAACTCACGAAAAGCTTCAGCCAGGGTTTATCGCTGCCGATTACAACACTTAAGTTTTACAAGAAGACACAAATACCATTTCCTACCGCTTGAACGTCTGGAAATATACATGAATCTGCAGAAAATTAGAAATATCATGCATGCTTGGAGTGACTTCTCACCTGTACAACCGTTGCCTGTATTCAGTCGTTTGAACATTACACCCAAGAATAGAGGCGAAGTTCCGTGTGCTTACACCATAAAGAATGCAGTTTAGAAATATGCCAATTAGCATGGGTCCAAACCTGAAAGGAAGGGGATAAGGGACGAAACTGAGAAGACTAGCAGCGACCTGACTGACAACAACCCTTCGCTGCTAGCCATATTTAGGGCGAACAGAGGCAATACGCACACACAGCTGCACAGTGGCACAACGAGGAGTACTTATAATAGGGCACCACTTGGATTTGAAATCACGCAACGCCGCAACACCACCTGGAATCGAGATGCCACCTCCACTGACCCATCCTTGAAGAAGCGGATCATATGGCCGTGCCTCGACGTCAACCTGACATGACTGATTCATACCGTCAATATTGCAATAGAGTTGGTTGGTCATTCGTTCTAGGACGTACCTTGCTTGTCAGCGGAGTTTAAAGATGTGGGCCAAGCATGCCGGTGCAGTGTGACGCGCCTGTTCCGGCATGCATGTACGCAAGTTTCAATACACCGCCGGTACTTGCCATGACTCATCTCGAACTTGCCAAAGTTGAGCCGAGGATTTAGATTCGAAACTCTAGTACATAACAGCTGAAAAGACTTTTGCAGCGGCGAGCTCGCGGGAAAGCAGACGTATGTCATCGTAAGACCAATCGCAGGGTTATCTTTCCCTGCCAGCTGTACTGGTCGTGCGGTAAGTGCGGGAGCACATGCACCGGGGAACATCTCGCTGTACAGGTTCGATTGAATTGACGATTCCGTCACACACGTCAGTTGTCAAGGCCACAACCTGTCGGGAATAGGAACCATCACGTCCGATAGAATTGACATTTTCGCTGGCACCTCCATGATCGACTCCGGCCCGATCTACATCGACAGATCCTGCTCATTCGAGCTCTTGGAGCGACGACCGCAACACCCGGAAAGATACGAGTCGACCAGCAATGCAGGCGGCCTTGAACTCACCCCTGAAGCATTCAACTACGGTGCTTGCCCCAGTTCTGTTATGTCAGGCGCCAGAGTAAGACACGCGAAGAGCATTCGACGACGTGCATACCCGATCCCGGAGCAACAGGACAACCGTAAGGGAATGAGTTTCTAGCTGGTCGACTGCACACGAAGCAGGAGATTTAATGTCATATCGGCTAAAATTACTTTGGTCAGTCCATGGTCCGATGGCCCTCGCCTCGGTGAACGATGACCCACTGCGTGGTCTCTCCACATCTAATTTCGCCGACCACGATCATAACCCGATTGTTGTTAAACTGCGATCACGTCGACAACATGCCTGGCCAGTCGTCGAAGTGATAACGAAAATAACGGCGCACCATCCACTGGAACCCATTCAACTGAGGGTAAACCGGAACTTTTTTTCGCGCCTCCATCATTTTCTTGTGCTGAGGAGTGCTAGGAACGTTTGTGATTGGATTGGCGTCGTGCTCCTAAGGAGCAAGATAGATCAGATTGGGGTTTGCTAGAACGCCTTGTGGACTTGATCGGCGATGACCTTACGAGGAAGGAAACCGAACAGTGGTTCGGTGCTGCTACCTCCAGGTTGACAGGGCCGGGTACGCGCAAGATATGGGTTTTCCTCTTGTCCGGGCATGTTTCTTGATAGGATGGCCTATGAAGGGGTGGTACTAAGGAGGGAGGCAACATAATTTCGCCTTGTAGCAACAGATGCCAAGTTGAAGTGTTCGAGATCTTGTAACGGGTCCCGGTCTAGACTACTAGTTGCATGGAACAACCTATAGCCGGAAAGGTGTCCGTCGCAAGGTTTATAGCACCAGGATGGGGTTTAGCACTGACGCTCGTGCGAAACCTTATGGCACGTACACTAGGCGGCTTTACTAGGCTAGTCCACTTGTGTACGAAGCGGTGCATCCTAGACAACAGAATTGCGCGAACGATGTGCCCAAACTCCAAGATGGTCGACTGGCTTTATAATTCGAGATATACCGTTGCGACAGATTATCGTGTAAATAATATCTGAATTCGCAGCTCAGCGCTGTTTCAAATCGGAGATTTCTCTCCGCGGCTTGCCACAGCTTGCATTCAATCTTGGTAGCCGCAGGAGTGCCAAGCGAGAAGAAGGCCCACTGACAGGTTTCTGTCTTGAACGCGGACGCAGATGGGTAGGCCAGCAGGCTACGGTTTGGGAGGAAATGGTTCCAGACCAAACCTGAAGCATGGTTTTTTCCCGTACGTGTTCCTTCTTCCTCTGCGTACGTCTGTCTTGCTTATGGTTGACCCGACCCTCCGCGCTTGGAACATGAAGGCGCAGCCTGTCTAGGAGAACACGTGGGCATAGGCACCCGCGGTGACGTCTAGGATCGAAGCCAGACCAGAGTGTGCGGTTCCGTGTCCGACCGCAGGAAGCTGGAAGCCCTAGGTATGTCTCGGCACATGATTCTTCTCGGGGTCAGCATTGTTTGTGGATGGACATGCACGAGTCACGTATGATGTGTAAGTCCGAAGTGGGTGGTGATGAGCGTATTCGAATTTCGGTGCGAGCGTAACGACGAGCGAGAATCAAAGGCTCGTTGATAATTGATTATGTTTTCCGAGTCACCGCCGTTCGTCGTGGCATTGCGAGGAGATGCTTCAGGCGAGAAGTGGAGACCCGCGTGAACGTAACAGAAACTTTGAATCCCACCATGTCGTTGGCCACTCCGGGTGCTAACTTCGAACCTCTGTAAACTTCGAGATTCACAGGGAACTAAGCAGGTATCGTAGACGATAGCAAGCTGCAAGTGCCACTGGTTTGACTCAATCCGCCAAGGTGGACCTTGGCGATTTCAACCCTTGCTGTGAGGCGTCGTACTGATCAGGTAAGTATTATGTACGGACAACGCACGTTGAAAGCTCGAGACGGCTGCTCACTGACGACCGTCAAATTTGCAGCGTGCCTCGAAACGATCGCTAATTTGCGGCACGTTCATCTTGGATTCCGCCAAACCCGCGGGTATTAGGATATAAGTCGTTCTTTCTCTCCAGCGAGACCCCGTCTCTCCTGCCCTCACTCACAGACGAAACGACATGACCAACCACCTTTACGAAAAGAAGGTCGCTCTTCGCAGAGACGAGCGAGCAAATGCCGACAAGGTCTCTCTTGAAAACCCAGTCAACGCTCGTCGTCGGCTGGTCCAGGTCGAAAGGAGTAGTCCCATCTTCGTCGAAAGTACGTCGTGCCCAGTTATGGAGAATCAAGAGTGAGGTGCCAATCAACCTATCTCTGGTCACAGTCGAGCAATTGTTCACAAAGAACTGGAATCGCTGGGAAAAGTACCGCCCGGAAGTCCAGTTCATATTCGAGATTCAATGGCCGGAATTCGCTCTACGACCATATCTCGCCTACAGGTATTCCTTCCCCGAAAACACGTCGGCTTGTCGCGTTTCTGAGCTCTTAAATAGAACTAAAGTGCAAGCCTTCACGCGTGCCGAAGATGGGCGAGGAAACGAAAAGTTTCTTTTTCATGGCACGAATCGTGCGTGCATGTTGGGAGAATCGCCGTCCACTGTACTTCTTTGTCGTCGCGAACGGTGCTCTCTTTGCTCAATTTTACGTACCTCGCTCGCAGTGAGCAAGTGCGGTAAGCCTTTCCTTTATACATCCCCTCCTTCGCCACTAAAGTGGATTCAAGGGACTAAGAATGCTTTCAAAAGGTATGTTTATCTTACGGCACGAGCATCGTCCAACACCTTCATCTGTCGTTCGCGTAGGTACGGGAACGGAATCTACCTCACATCCTGTTCGTCGAGTACGTGCGCCATTAAGCTCTAACCAGCCTCGCAGCCCTTCCGTTTCTCACCTACCACAGAGGCGGATGAATACGTCTCTAACCTTTCTCACAGCACCTCGCTCCGCGTCATGTTGATCAACCGAGTCGTCACTGGGAACGCGTTCAAGACCCTCCGAAATGCACCCCAGATCGCACCGTTGTCACCCGAATACAACTCTGTACGAGAACGAGGCTTTGACGCTGTTTCTTGAGCGTATGCTGAATGAAAGTCTCGTTTTCTAGGTCGAAGCAGAACCTGGTCCAGAGTCGGATCTAGTTAATCCAGGTCCGTCCACTCCTCGCTCTTTCCCTTCTCCGTCGTTTTGAGACCAGTGGTTGGTAGAGACGGTCATATACGACAACGATGCGGTGCGTCCCGCCTACGTGGTCGTTTATGGGAGCAGGTCTCAGACGGTATCGAGTTGGAGAGCCTTCATAAAGGGGTTGTCGCAGACCCCTCTTTTCTGATCTGCGCCGGTGATTAGACAGGAAGGTCTTTGTGACCGAAAAAGGAGCTGGCTCCTGCATCAACATTGTCCCTGGCATTTATGGACATAGTATTTTGGGTACGTTGCAGACTAGTTAATGGCGACGGTCCTGCATCACGACTCATTGACCCTATGCGCCATGTGTTTGTTCTCATTCCCTACATAACCCTACCTTGGGATCTGCGATGCTTGACTAGAACTTTGGCTAAAAAATCGAGGGATTTACACAACCATCGGGCGAGCAGCAATGAATAACATGTTCAGCCATCGGGACTCTCCTGTGCACTTGGCCATGACTGATGCTAGACCATAAGTCAAACTCTTGTTCCCGATGCAAGGTGGTGGTCCCGAGACGATCACAAGGAGTGAGAAGACGATTGATGTCGACGCTGATACATGTAGGTTCATCGTCGTCGGCCGTCGAACTGCTCGTATCGCTG
Organism: Neotropicomus parvogracilis; assembly: GCA_038088955.1. Classification (NCBI taxonomy): domain Eukaryota; kingdom Fungi; phylum Basidiomycota; class Agaricomycetes; order Boletales; family Boletaceae; genus Neotropicomus; species Neotropicomus parvogracilis. The sequence continues at coordinate 11,788 of JBBPJX010000329.1, forward strand.
CTATAACTCACCTCAGTTGTCGTGCGTTGTATTCGGCGCTGCGCTCGAGATTGAACAAGACAAGTGTCCCCCTCGGTCCTGTACTTACCCTCCGATTGCCTCTCGCTAACACTTGACGACCGATATCCCCAGGTTCGCCATCCTCATTATCCTAACATTGTTTATTGTCTCCAGGAGGTGGTCGAATTCCAACAAGCCACCCTTATCTACTCGGAAATCGACATGTACTATGTTCTGACCCTGCCGTATACGCTGTGGCTCTCTAAAGAGCTCGGATAAAACGAGTTCATATTCAGATGGGCAAGGTGGTGGTTACCGAGGGCATGTGTGAATGTAGCCAGTACCTCTCGGGGGCAGGTACTCCATCGTATGTTTCGCGTCGAGTCAGCTCTTGCCTTTCGTTCGATTTGAATCCGCAGAGCCAGACAGTTCGATCGAAAACATCTTGGATCGATCCCAACGAGCACTCATCTTACTTTGAATCATCAGGTCTCCAACTCTCTCCTCCACACGTGTAAGTTTGCTTCGTAAGTCAGACGGCTCAACTTTCGGCGTGCGGCCGAGAGTAGGAAATTAACCCTGCCTTGAAAATCGGTCTAATTGAAATTATGTAAGTACAGAACAACACTGAAAGATTAGGGGGAAAGGGGATCTCACCACCTGGCCCGTATCCACAATCCACAATGTCGCTCCCCACTAGTAGCAAGCCTCTACCCTGTCTACCTCACACCGGTCCCTCCCTCACCTCTATCTTCTTCATATCCTTTGCCTTGTTCAGCTACGTAAAAGCCCTTCCCCTCGTGCTCCCTTTAATCGCACTCTACTCTCCGTCTACCGAGAGTTCCGAGTCGCACACCGCCGACATCCAACTCCGTCTCGCAGCCTACTGGGGTTATTCCACCACCGTAACCACCCTCGCCCTCTTCCTCGGTCTATGCTCGGCCCGCGACGGCAGCGAGCAGTATGTCACATTGTGGCGCCTCACAGCATGCATGTTCGCCGTGACCGACGTCCTCGTCGCGGTGACGTATATGCCAGCGAAGAGGCTCGGAGAACCCGGCTTCTCTCTGTTCGCGTTTCTGATTGCAGTGCTCATCGCCGCGTTGGTCGACGCTATGTACGTCGGTGTGGTGACGCATGCGGGAGCACGTTGCGTCGACGGTGCCGGCGCAGCACAGCGTAGTGAAGGGCAACATCCAAGTGGTGCTTTTGAGGAGAACGAGATGACGAAGATGGTCCAGCCGGGTGCTCCGCAGTGTAGGGCGTCGTCTGAGTCCGTGGTAGACACGGGGGAGAGCAATTTAGCTGGCGGTCGACATGCACGCTCTGCAAGTACCTCAGGGGAGGAGGTAACTCTGATGGGCAACGTTGATCATGTAGTCTAGGCCAGCATGCTTGAGAGATCAGCACTTGTACTATCATACTAGGCAACAACACAAACACAACCAACGATCTGCAATGGCAAGTGATATGCAATTGAGATTAAGTTTCTTCAAAGTCATAGGAATTTTCCCGCAAGGTATCTTCCTCACATTCTGTTTGTCCGATACATGACACAGCACCTCCCTCCGCATTATGCTAATCGACCAATTCGCCATAGGGAACGCATTCAGGACCACATGAAATGCACCCCAGACCGCATTGTTGTGGCCCGAATACAACTCTGTACGAGAATGAGGTCTTCGACGCCGTTTTTTTGAGAGCGCACTGGATGGAAATCCCGTTTTATAGGTTGAAGCTAGGTCGATCCATTTTTCGTTTCCCTCGTTCTGAGACCAGTGGTTGACGGAGACGATCATCTATGACCACGACGCGGTGTGGCCCGGTGACCTGCATGGTCGTTCATAGGAGTAGATCCCAGACGGTACCGAGTTGGAGGGCCATCACAAAGGGGTTGTTGCTGACCCCTCTTTTCTGATCCGTGCTGCAGAAGGTCTTTCAGACCGAAAAGGGAGCTGGCCCTTACATCGACATTGTCCGCGGCATCGATGGACATGATGTTACGGGTACGCAGCAGACTAGATAATGGCGACTCCTGCATCACGACTCATTGGTTCCATATGATTAATTCCATAGCTCCATCTGATGCTCGTCTGGAACGTTCGCTAGAATACTAATTGAGAAGTTTATGCATCCATTTGGCGAGGACCAGTGGATGACATGGGGACTCCTTCTGCAAACCCAGCCGTGAGCTCGACACCTCGATGTCGGACCATAGGTTAAAACGATGTTGCTCTTGTACCCGACGCAAGGTAGTGGCTCAGAGACATTCCGAGGAGTATTCGTTGACGTCATACAATAGTTGATGGGGATCGTCAGCATCGAGAAGGCTACTATCACCTTCAAGCCCACCTTTCGCAGCAAACGAAAAAAACCAGTACATCCAAGGAAGGAGCGGTCCTCAATCGCACCACCCCAGGCCATATAAAAGGGAACTTGGTGTCTCGACGATGACTATTCAGCGTGGTCGGCATTTCGTCCCTACTCTTACACTACAACACGAGAATCGAAAGAAAAAAGAAAAGATAAGTCACATCACTTGTCGTCAGTCGTCGTACGCCACCCGCGCCCCGACCCACGGATACGGATAATTATGCTGCCAAAAGTTCCGCGTCGTCCGGCGCCCTGCAAGACGCGGTATCGTCGCGTACGACGCCCCGAGCACGACCTGGTGTTTCCCGTCGAAAAAGTCGGTCGAATACCCCGGAAAGTGCGCGGTCGGGTGCAGGCCCGGATGCGCGTCGAACTGCGTCGACGTCCATTCCCAGACGCCGCCGTTGGTGCCCCGGCCTGCGTTTTTGGCATCGTCATCGAAGCCCGTCGTCGCGCTGTTCAAGGTGTCGAGCGTGAGTGAGTGGAGTGGGCGAGACGAGACGAGATGGAGCGACGACGTACGGAACGGGGTGCCAGTTTCGAAAGGCGACATTGGCGCCGCCAGCGTGTCCGACGTCGTACGTGTCCAAAAAGAGGCGGAGTTCGGGTTCGGTCGGCAGTCGTCCACCCTTGGACGTCGCATACGCCAACAGCCCATCGTAAGACGTCAACACAGGCCAGTGCCTCGCGACGCTCATCGGCACCGGTCCATACAACGTGCGGACCTACACAGATTACGTTATAACCGCGTTCGAGGGCGCGGGCGCGCGGAGAAACAGAGATAGACGTACCTGGATCCCGTCCTCGGTCATCACCCAGCTGGGTGGCACCTCCACCGTGTCCTTGCCGCCCGCGTTCCAAAACGCGACGTACTCTTCGTTCGTGACTGGCCGCCACTCCATACGCACTCGGCCCACCGCCACCTCCCGCGCGGGGCTCTCATTGTCCCACCCGAACGCGTACCCGTTGACGTGGTGCGCAAGCGCAGGGTCAAAGTCGTCCCCCTCACAGTCGTCGTGCCCGAGCGTGATTGTCGTCGGCCCGAGAGTGACGGTGGGCGTGCTCGGCGCCCGCACGCTCGCGTCCCACGCCGCTGCGAGCGCGGACCACGGCGGCGGCGCAAACCCGGGGGGCGAAAGCGTCCCCGTGCCCGCGCGCTGGATGAGCATGTACAGTAGCGTCTGGCATGACGCGTCAGGACGAACGAGAAAAAAAAAAGCGGGGAGCCATGTACGCACCTCGACGTGCCACCCCTCGTGTTCGTGCGTCATCGCGAGCATCCGCGCGACGTGTCTGTCGAGTGTGCGTCGTCCGGCGGCGACGTCGTCGTACAGCCGCATTAACCGTGCGCGCACGCGGTCGCGGAACGCGAGGACTCCCCCGAGCGTGGGCCAATCTTCGTCTTTATCCGGAACTTCCGAGTGGCGCTGAGCGAAGGCGTCAGTCCAGCCTGCTCTACCGAAAAGGGGAGAAAAGGGGACGTACGTGGCAATGGTCTGGATCATCCACGTGGGGATCGATCCCGCGCTCGAATATCTGCGTAAAGTGTACAGGCTCGGTATTGGGCTCGTTCAACGCCCTGCTCATCAACATATCCAAAAACCTGTACGGATAGCTGGGTGTCAACACGTCTCTCGTTTGTACCTTGTCGACGGGAAGACTGACGTAGGAATGTGTCCAATGTAAAACAGACACTTGTGCCTCAAATCGATCGGCTTCTGGTGCAACATTGACGAGGGAATCATTCCGAGCGTCACCAGATCCCATGACCCCCACAGTTTACGCCAATCATCTGAGGTGGGTACACCAAACGGAGCAAGCGACGGAAGTGGAGGAAAAGACACCTGGGGACGCTCGAGAAGATAGAGCGTGGTGTGACCCCCACCCAATGTGGGTGAGGGAACGCTTTCAGCGCCGGAAGAGACGGAGAAGACGACCCGGAAGCCGCTCGAAGAGAAGACATTCAGGGCTTCCGTGGGCGTCTTCTGCGTGGGCATGTCAGCTCTCGGGGGTGCTCCCCATTTCCACACGTGGCACTCACCAAGACGACTTGCTTGTCGTGCGAATCGACAAAGTCTTGGACCGACGAAACGTCGCCGAGCGGTGCGGGGGCACCGTTGACTAGGTAAAACGTGCCGCCTGGGGTAGAAAGGAGAGGCTCAGGCTGGAGTGATATGGGCCGTCTGTGCGCCTTACCTTCGGGGACCTTGACCCATTGCTTATCGGTGATGGAAGCGTCGGGAATGGCCTTACCAAGGCGAGCCACTGCTGCTTGCACCTCATTCGAGTTAAACGAGCCGTCATGGGCGACGGACAACAGGATCTTGTCGCCATAACCCTTGTCGAGCTTTGACGCAAACGCCTCGAGGCGATCGCCGTCGACAAAGTGCGGAGTGAGGAGATAAAGCTTAGAGGGCACAAACTCAGAGGAAGGTGTACTAGCTCCAGACAGGCCAGAGTCAGAGAAACTGGAAGTGTGAGCGACGGAGGGTGCAGACATCGGAAAAGCTCGACGACGCAGCACAAGGTGCGAAAAAAACGCAATTTTATAGGACGAAAGAGGTACAAACACGTACACATTTCCTGGATCCGAACCGACTGGCGGGCATCTCAGAGAAACTATCGAATTGGGAAATGCGGCAACCACAGTCAACAAGACGAAGCGAAAAACCCTGTTGGAAACAAAGGACGGTCGCGGGAGCAGTGCCATGGGGGAACTCACATGAGCAATAAGCGAAAGCTGCACAAATGAGGTGGCAAAACCCGATGGAACGTATGCGGGTCAAATCGGATTCCAACACATTGCGACCCGCTAGGTGTCATCGGAGTCTGAACCCTGGGATACGACGGTGAAACAGGGGACAAGCGAGGCAAAAGCGAGGCGGCCATGCCAGATGGACGCGAACGGAGCGGTCCAGGGGCGCTGAGGGAAGACGGCGCAGGCGTGCGAGCGAAAAGAGAGTCAGTCGGAGGCGGGGCCAAGTGCGTCCATCGTGCGAGGAAAAGGCGAGCAGTGAGGGGCTGCTACACACAGGTCGAGGCACTCGGAGCCTCGACACGCGATCGCGAATAGAGTCCAGTAATTGGGGTTAAGTCCCTCGGAATGATGTTCGGTCTGTGTTGCGCGAAGTATCGGGTTTCCCTTGGTGACTGATTTTGTATGGCCCATCGGACAGAGTAGGGATTGTGGACGGCGGGTCGCAGCAACACTTTCCAAGCTAGAACCAACGTCTTTTATATTCTTCCCCATTGCGCAGATGGCGTGCTCATTGCGTGCTCGCTTCTCATCACGTGCTACGTATCGTGAGTACCAAAACGGGAAGTGTTAGTAGTCAGCCTTTACCAAGCAATTCGGAATACATCACGAGCACTCTAGTACAATATCGATAAAAAGAAATCACTCCATGCTCCCGACTTGCACGCCTTCTTCGCCCTTTTTTTCCTTTTCCCTCTTGGCCTTTTCGACCTGCTCCTGGACGTACTCGATCGACTTGAAGTATTTGACCGTCTTGACGTGCAGTTCTGGACACGTCGTCGTCGTGACAGCTCTGCGACGACGAGACGACGAGACGTACCTGCGGTGGCATCCTCGTCGACGACGATCAGTGCCCAGGGATGGAGCTGAAGCGCCGAGAGCGTCCACTGTCGCGGAATGAGCACCCCAGCCCGCCAAACCCGCCAAAAAAAAGCGACTCACCAAGTGATTCACGCCCTCCTCTGTCAAAAGGAAACGGTGAACGCGCGGTGGCATGCACTACACACGTGGACGACGCACCGATCGCCTTGCTCAGCGCGAGTGCCTTGCGCTGACCGGTGACGACGACGACGACCTCCCGCGAGTCGAGCACGGTCTGGACGCCGACGGTGAGGGCCATCCTCGGCACTTTTGAAATGTCGTCGTTGAAAAACCGGGCGTTAGCGAGGATGGTGTCGTAGGCAAGTGTCTTAATGCGAGTGCGTGATGCAAGCGAGGAGCCTGCGACAAACGCGTTAGTATTCGTGTGCCCGCGCGCGTCGTGTCAGACGGACCTGGCTCGTTGAACGCAATGTCGCCATCTTCCCCGATGCCGCCGAGAAAGAGTTCGATGCCGCCGTGTGTCTTGATCGCAGCCT